>JAQIXS010004749.1:0-14293 GCA_034700785.1 Rossiulus vilnensis
AAACGGACGTTGCGTCAATTACCCCGAGGTGCGCCAATTAAGCTTAACGACGCTTTCGACGTGAAAAAAATCAACAACAAAATGGCGGCCATTAAACCTATATATGTATGAGATGTTGCGCGAAAATGGGGGAAGTGAGATTGAGCCGTTTATCGGAAATCACTTAAGACGCGTTCTTAAGTAGGAAAGCCTTACACACACATTTAGCCGTAATGGGATTTAAACGGGGGATGACCAGCGGTCAAGATTGCTGACCGGATTAAGAAATGCTTTTCTCATTCGACAGATATGTTACAAAAAGTACACGCGTATTTTTTGGTTCCATTTCCACTTCCTCATTTTTTCCCCTTTTTCCATTTCACACCCACTTCCTCTTGCATTAACACACTTCCTTTTCCCCATTTTCACATCCGGTTTACTTTTTTTTGTGTGTTAAAAACTCGAAGAAGACTAATAGTCGCTAGCATTTTGCTGAAATATTTACACCCAATAAACTCAAATAACCGAAGAAAGACAAATGAACGGTGCCAACCATAACGTCTCAAGTGCCAGGAAACTATCGTTTTAATCATCTACGGATCACGTTTTAGTTCGAACAACGATATAACATGTTGTCAGGATGTAAAGCAGTTCAAGAGGTAGATAAATATAGGTAATATAAAAAAAATGGAAAAAAAATGTAGGAAGAATATAGAAAACTTTACAGCCAGAGTGTTGTATACCATTGTCGTTTAATTTAAAAAAAAGAAAAGAAACGAGCGCTTCTTGAAAAATAACACGACGTAAAAACTGAAAAAAAAAAATTCGTAATTCGGAGGATAGGGCACTTACGACCTTATAGTTTGGCACCCTTTCGATTGTCCAGAGAGGCTGCTCTCGACACGTCGTCCATCTTTCACGTTTCACGTGAAATTGCGAAACGAGATTTCATTCGAATAGAAAATTCAAAAGAAATTTGACTGGAAATTAAAAAAAAAAAGAGTTGAATCGAGGAATTAAAAGGAAAAAGTTGAAAAAGGGAAAAGAAGAATTAAAGAGGATGAAAAAAATCCCCCTTCTTCACACGTCGCGTCTTATTTTTAAGACGCTTTAAGGCGATTTCATGGGACGTATAAATATATATGATTAATCGAATTGAAAAAGTCTGAGGGGAAATTGGAAAAAAAAAAATCACGCTCTTTTAAAAATCCTTAATTAATATAATGCGTGAAAATTTTAATCAAACCGTCGAAGAAAAGGCGCCGCCCCCACATCCACAGGATTTCGCGATTGGACCTCCTCAGGAGGTGAAAAAGAAGACTCTACTCTATTCGGAATATGTTGGATCAGAGCCTCCAGGATGCGGGGGCTTAGAGCTCAGTGTACTCTTTCGTTGAACGGACTATAAGCGTCTCCTCCTCCTCCCACGGTTGCCAGGGTGACGATCTCCATCTCCCAATCCGTTCGTTCCATCGTTACCACGGGCTACGCACGTGTGGCTAATTCCTCTGATGGAACGCCGTTGCCGTGGCTACCAACTCACGTGCCAAGGAGTCGAAGCTCACGTTCCACGGTTGCCAGGGGTAACCGTGATCTCTCTCTCTCTCTCTCGTTCCGTCGTTGCCACGGTTACGTAATTCGCTAATTCCTAAACGGAACGTCGTTACCGTGGTTACCAACTCACATTCTAATAACCTCGGAACCTCGCGTTCTACGGTTGCCAGGGGTAACCGTTCTAACTCGCGTCCTTCCGGCGCGGATATATTTCGCGATTATCTGAAATATAATGAAAATATCGAAGGCGATTTTTTTTTTCCCGTCGTTCGCCGCAACGTTTAAATAAAAGGGTTTTTGGCGTGTGAGGTCGTGTAAGTGTTCGCTCCCCCTGGTGGCCGATTGCTCGTCCAACCGCAACACGCGGCGTCGCTTTTATTGGCGTTCGCCGCACAATCGCCCCCTGGAGGACACTCAGGAAAGTAAAGAGCGGAATAGCCGCTAAAACGGGGAAAGTTTTAGTAGAAGAGGGACGATGAGAGAGAACGTGGAGGGCCGTAAATCAAGGCAAGGGGTGGGAATGAAAATAGATGACGATAAGAAAAGCGCAATTGGCGAAACAAGAGTCAGCACAAAAACGACGAACGTGAGAACGTATATATAACACACGACGTACAATGTTGTACACCCACCCACCATTGGCGAATTACTCCGGCCGGAAATGACAAATCAAACACATGGCCTCCCCATCACACGTGCTGGGCAAAAATGTACGTGTTTCATTTCTATAAGTTCACTATGATAAAATTAATCGCTAAGTTACTGTACTCTCTACGACATTGTTAAGACTTTTAAAAGAAAAGGAAAACTTTCGTGTTATCCGGACTGGAGGGTGTGCCGTTGCGAAAATTGCAGTTAGGGTTATAGGTACGTCTAAGTGCAGGTTAGGTTAGGGTTAGGTTTAACCTGGCTTTTAGCCTTCCGAATCGTTATTGCGTTTCATTAATCGTACCAACAATATCAAGTTTTCTAAGCGGTGTAGACATCGGGAAACAATCGTGAAAAAAACTAAATTATAAATTTCTCGAATGAATGGTTTCGCTTCTTTCGTGCCATGAATTTTTCTTCTTCTTTTTTTATCTTCATTCCATTTCCTTTACTACGTATACTTGGTCTTTGGTTTTAAAGATATTGTCAAAAATTAAAAGAAAAAAAATAGGAATTTTCTTAAAATATAGGAATGTATAGAAAAATAGAGGAAACACTTCTGAATATTACCAAAGAATGTTCCGTACGATAAACTAGCGAAGCGTTGTAAACTTATACTCTGATATTGCGAAAGGGACACAAGATGTTTGATAATTTAAAAAAAAACAGGGTTCAAAACGGTAAAAATTCCTTCGAGGTGAATTGAATCGAATTGCTAGAATACACGTAGAATCCATTTGCAAATTAGCGTGAATTTTCCACGGGATAAAAGTTCTCCAATAACATTCGAGCATATTGAAACGTGTGTTTCTAGTATCCAGAGATGGCGACGACGTTCGGAAAAGGAAGAGAGAAGTGAATGATAAAGAAAAAATAGCCAAGATTTCGTGGTCTTTAATTAGGAAAAAAAAATAATGATTAGAAGAGTAAACGCTTCGATTAAGTCGATTGTTCGCCAAACACAATGCAGCCATCAGAAGGAGGAGGAGGAGGAAGTGAAAGGAAGTGAAAGGATGCGTGGACGAAAGAATTAACACTGATATGAGGTAAGCTCATAATTAAAGGTAGATATCGAAAATGAAGGAATTATAACAGCATTAGTCCGTGTCAGTAAAAAAATCAAAACTGCAAAAATCGTTTTTGGTAATGAAAACATCTCGCACAAAAAGCGAGAACAGTTTCGGAATACCATCTGGAATGGGTGTTCCTTCGAAAGTCTTTCATTCTGTCAAATAATTACAATAACCGAAGGGTGCCAAACCATAAGGTATTAAGCGTCATACCCGCAAAATACGTTTTTTTTCTCTATGCTCAAAACATCGTAAGGGCCATATTCTTCACCTGCTGCCTCTGACGCCCTCTCTCTCTGGCCTCGTGTAGTTGAACGTTATCTTCGGCCTCTCGTAGAACAATGCTAATGCGAAACAACAGGTTGTAGTACTCAATAATAAATGACCACATTTTGATTGGATGAAAAGACAGAGAAAAAAACCACGTGAACACACTAAAAACTGCAGATATATCCGAGAGGAGAAATAATAAAAGTTACTTGCTTCGAGAAAAGAGGGCGTTTTTAAAGTTCACGCGCGGTGCCATACGTGTGGCACATACGACTGTTTGGCAAAAATGTCCACGAAAACAATTTGTTCACCAAGTTTTCGTTAATGTTTTCTGCGATTAAACGTCAGAAATCGGCTGTCGTTTAGAACGAAATCGGATTAAAATGCCATCCGTATTTGTCACGAATCTATCCAGCGATTTTCCTTCATCCGCAAAAGTTTTTTTTTTTGGCGCTTGGTAAGTTACGGTTTGGCAGCATTACGGTTGAAATTCTCTTCCGAAGAGACGGCCCTAAAACTGAACGGAAATTCAGTTTGACAATGGCAACGATGGTTACATTACACGGAAATCTTCGGTGACAGTTAGGTACTGATTTGAATTGAATTGAAGTGGAACGAACACAGAGGGAGCCACTAGCCAACGGCGGAAGCGAAGATTGCGAATGAAGAAGAAGAAGACGTGAAGCCAGATTCGCTTTTCGTTTCGTTTCTTCAATAAAACCGTTTTCTTCCCTCGAGGATTTTCACGCCAATAATGAAGACGATAAGAGAAAGAGAGAACAAAAAGAAAAGAAAAGAAAGAAAGAAAGATGGCGGATGATTAGAAGCGCGCAAGGTGAGAGAGAGAGAGAGTGAGGAGGCTGTGATTGGAGGAGGAGGACTACTTGACGAGCGCGGATTAACACTCGAGAAACGAAAGTCGATCGTAATCTAAAAGGCATTTAAATAAAAAAAATCTTCGATTCCGATTAAAAATGGCGAAATAAAGAATAAATAGAGAGAAGTCCAAAAAAAGCAACGAGATGAAAGGGGCAAAAGGGAAATGGGGGAAAAAGTAGGAAACTAAAAAAGAAAGAAAAAAGAAAAAGTTAATTCCGAGAAAGTACACCAGAGGGAATAATGAAGATGAAGAGAGAGGAGAAATAAAAAAAAAAGAAAAAGGAAATATTTTAATTAGATTTCTCACGATGAGAGGAAAAGAGGAGGAAAACCAGTCGACGATAAAAACCCAATAATACGATTTTAAACAAAGCAGATCACCGAGTGATTATTTCGACGCCTGTGTCTCGGTCACACCGAAAGCCTAATCTAGTTTTGCGAAAAGAGAAGAAAGGGAACGTGGCAGTCTCTGAGAATACACGTAAATGCATTTAACAATCCAGGAAAAGAAATAAAAATAGCATTAGCTATATACTTTACGTGCGTTATGAGCATGTACTCATCTCATCAGCCAAGAGCACTTACTTTTATTTTAAAAAAAACAAGGATTCGAGGAAACGAAGATAAGATTCAACCTCTGGTGCTAAAAATATTCACAGGCTCCATCAGCTTGTTAAACCACTACTCTCTCTCTCTCTCAATAAACAAATTAAGAAAACGAGGCTCATTTAAATAGTAATAAAATAAAGACTCGGTTGTCTTTGGAGAATTCAGCATACAATTACGAAAATATTATTTATAGATAAGGCAGAGAGAGAGAGCTGCTCTGGATGAAATAGTTGACACAGAGAACACTGAGAATTAAGATGCGGAGAGATCTGGTTAATATTAAGAACCATTAATTGAATAAGTTCAACAAACCACCGAGTGGATTAAACATACACTAAACTATGTCAATTATATTAAAATAGATGTAAGCGATATAATGAATTTGCATCCGTTCTTGCCTCTCTTACCAATTGCAACATGGGAATAAAGTACACGCGTTATTATCATAATTCTTATTTGAGCATGTCTTTTGTTTGAGCACGACAGTTGTTATTGTTATAGCTAGAAATACACGTAAAGCAACTAGGCTGCAAAATAGTACGTATACGTAAAGTAAATCATTTCATAAGCCTAAATATCATTAAATAACACCGGAATAAATAAATAATCGAAATGCACTGCCCCTTAAAGAGTGGCAAACCATGCGCACGCATAAGCTCGCAGTGTTTGCCCAACTTCGGGGGGGGGAAACGTTCTTTTATCCTTAAAGATTACTTCGGTAAGCCAAATGCGAAAGTGGACAATACATTGGCAAAAATAAGACTATTTGAGCTTATTACCAAGTTGATTATTTTGCTAGAAATAGCTGTTATGCATTCATTTGAAATCAAAGTACGTGGCTGCCCCTCGCTGTTTGGCAAACCATGGCTACGCAGAAGCTCAAGGTGTTTGCCCATCTACGTTTTGCCCCTGTAAGATTTGGCACATGGGTAAAAGCCTTCTTCGGGTGACGCGCCCTATGTCTTAACTGTTGGGCATTCAGAGAGATGATCAACTCTGATACTCGAGCGATGGATCCATTTGCCGCCGTTTTCGAGATACGAGACGTTTTATGGGGAGACGCGGGGCGCAATTCATGGGGTCCGATTTAGTCGCCGATTGTCTCGACCTTCCTTCAGACGTATTTAGGACGATTTTCACTAGGAAGAAACTTTTTTTATTAGAGAAGAGAAGGAAAAAAAACCAAACGGAACGGAAAAAAAACTGTCGATACTCGTATTTAAATGGACCGAGACATTTGCATAAAAAAAGCAAAGGAAGAAAAAAAAATGGGGGGAAAAAAGAAGAAAAAAAATCAAGAAACAGGAAGAAAAAAAAAGTCCCTTTTGGAGATTCTATGCTAGGCTGACTCAGCCATTTCAACCGGATGGACAAAGCGACGAAGCGTGAGGAAAAATGCGGAGGAGGAGGAGGAGGAAGAGGAGACAGTAACTTACTGTCTGGGATGTACACTGCGCGAAGTAACACTCATTTACATAAACAAAAGCAGCTCGATACGGGGGTCAGCCACTAACGACAGTCACTTACAGACTTCAAAGTGAAATTTTGTTTTTAAAAAATTGTGGTAAAAAAGTTTCATTAATTTATAAATGCAAAGCATAAGGAGTGTCGTATTTACTAATGCCAGAAGACGACACTAGATTTGGACTGCGGAACGTGAATCACAAGTAGCTACGGATTTCGAAATAAATAATAATGAAAAAACACGAAAGCCTGTCGTGTTGACCACATTGCTATATTGTCAACTGACTACTTTGACCACTGACCACTTTTTTGGGGTTTTACTGTACTATAGCAACTCTTCGCACGCTGAATATGTGTGCATATTTGCATAATAATGAGCATAAATAAACTCAAGTAACTTAAGGAAACGTGTCTAAAGAGCACGACTAAGCCTATGGTGATGGGGGAATTCCCCTTCAAATGCATACGAGTTACTATAATAACTTATAAATTGTTTCAACAGTTTTGAAAACTGCTGTACAGAAACATCATGTTATTATTTCAAATAAAATGCTAGTGAATTTCATAATGCACGTGATACTGAGTGAAATTAACAATACAAACTCGAAGCTTAAAGATCAATATTGATTATAAAAATTAATTTAGATTTTAATTCATTAGATTTCGAGGGGTTTTATCGCACACATACACGTTGTAACTTGTCTTATCAGGAGCGAAGTGATCGATGCTAGACATATGTGAAGGTCACTTCGTCCTTGGAATAACTATCGAGTGTCGCGATTCCAGTTACTGAAAGGCGACACTCTCGGCGGCGGAGAATCGCAACTCCAATTTCTCCGCATCGAATTTAAGGGAGGGGGAAAATGGAAGATTTTCGATGGGTTTCCTTATTTTAATGCGAAAAAAGCAGTTAAAAAGCAGAATAAACATCGCTTTACTCGATAACGTGCGCCTCCAACAAGGACAATGGTTATAGTCTGTTCATGACGAGAATATGCTGGGAAATTCAGGTGGACCTGATGGAATGAAATAGCTCGGTTTTCGATTAATCATTCCTGTCCTAGGACTCTTTGCCATCCGTTGGTTTATGGTAAGGCTAATCCATTGCTGGAAGGCATAATCCATAAGCCGAACAGCTCCGATTGGTTCTGGAAACAAACCGCAATTTCAAATAGTTTCTAGAGACTAGAAGAGCATCTCAAACGTACGAAAATAAGCGTGACATCCACTCGTAGTAGTTGACGTTAATTTTATTACCATCTATCTCTAGTGCTCCCTTTGTATATTTCTCTCGTATTTCGTAACGTGGATGAAAGGCGCTTCAGGTAAAGAAAGAAAGGGAGAGAGAAAGAGAAGAGAGTTAATCCTCCATTTTTGAATTGGCTTTCTCTAATCGTTTTTTATGTCGTCTCGTTAATGTCATCCTTAATCGTCGCACCCCATTATATAATTGATATCCAACCCCATTGATATCCGCTCGTCTCACAACATCAGAATTTAATGTAATGGAAGGAAATCGACATCGAACGAGCAATAAATACATTCATAGACGACGATCATCTCACTCTTCGAGATGCCGCGCTCTAGGCTAAAGAGTAATTTTTTTTAAAAAAAGAGGATGAAGAAAAAAGGAAAAAGAATAAGGAGGAGGATATAAGGATAAGGAATATATAAAAACTTAGCGTCTATAGATCCAGAAATTGCGGTCGTCGCTTCATTAGCGCGCCATTGATTAAGACACGACGACGAGAAATGAATTTTCCTATTATTTGTTACGCGCCAACGTCAGCGTTTCTCGCAATCATCGCCTCCATCGCTTAATGCGTCGAACGTAAAATAATAATAATAAAAAAATGACATTAGCGTTTCGGCGAAACGAGCCCAGCGAGACGCCATTTATATTACCCAGAATGCAACGGGAAAGGCGTTCGAAAGCACGGAGACCTACGAGGGTCGCAACGTTCCAAAAAATACCGAAAGTACGGAGTCCCGTGGAAGCCTACGCTGGCTAATCTTTATTTCCAAAAAAAAATCGGTTGAAAATGTTTACTGTAAAACGTATCCTCCGCTGTTTATCGCCCAATGAGGCATCAGCGTGATTTAAAATAGTTTGTGGCTACTGGTTGTGATTAGTATAGTATCATAATATATTCAAGTAGCTATTATAAGAAATAAATTTCAGGGTATTTGTGAGTGTTTTTATGACCTTCATATTCCTTTTTTTCTAGAAAAATAAACGTATTATTACTATATCTAAACAAAATAGTTTATTGAAGCGCGTCGTAAACCAAAAATGCTTCCATGATGCTAATCGAGCATTTTTTGGGTATTTTCACAAAATTATATCTAAAAAAAAAGTTAATAATAAAAGAAAAGCAATAATTAACAATTTAATAAAAAGCATAACACAAATGAAGAATATCGACCCACTTTTCCATGAATTGCTTTATGGGAAAATAATAATAACAAAGCTTTTTAATTAGTCTTTTATTAACAAAAAAAAGCTACAGAATTTATCTTAGCTTTATTATTTAATTAATGCTAAGCAGCAATTTTATTCAAACTGATCACTAATAGCAGATTGAAACCCATTTTTCAAAATGAAGAATCTGTTTACAAATGTTATTAATTAATTACTTCTTTTAATTAAAACAACGTTAAAACAATGAATGCCTAGGGTGCTATCTTAGAATATCACATTATCAAAAGTGGATTCCAGCGAACATTTCACCGGAAATCAAAAATAGCAATCACGAAAAGAACAGCTGGGGATAATTTCGTTTTGAATTTATTATCGGAAATACGTGAAATAGAACATTATGAGTGCAGTTTCTTGAAACCACTTTCATAAAAAATAAAACACAATATCACATGGATCGCCCCTAAAACTCCTGAAATTTCCCTTCGAGTGACCAGAGCTTTTGACCATACTTTGAGAAACACTTACTTAGTTCAGATTCTCTAGAACGGTTTTCTCCATTAAATAAAAACACAATGGACCAATCGAAATGGCGACCGGAAGTGGGGGGAGGTCGCTTCCGGTGCTAATCTTTTCATCGCATTTTCGTGCATCGAGAAACTTATCACATAAAACGAGGGATTCTAGCGCCGCAGTTATTAAGGATGACGCCAAAAAGGGTCAAAGGGCAGCCCCTGAAGGGGTGGCGTAAGTGCGGGAGACGCCACTGACCCCTTGACCTCTCTCCCCCCCTAGGGGATGAGCCATTAAGGCCATTGGGCTCAAACGAGCTCTGCTCTTAAGGGGAATTCAAATATTTCATGAAATATTCCCTGTCCCCCTTGTGTCTCAACAATGAACCTAACTAAAAATCATCTGTAATTATGATGCAAATCTCACCCAATAAGTAAAAGATAATAGTAATACTCGTTACACCTAAATTTAATATGAACTTCGTGTAAGTTTGGAATGAAATTTCTTTTCAAAAATTCCCCTTTCCATAATTTTATTTGTCCTATTCTTCATTGTTTTTAATTTTCATTTCCTATTTATTTTACAATATCGCACGTATTCTTTATTTATCGCATATTTTATAATCAAGTCGTATTGTTGCATATACTGCGTATTGTTCGATAGATTGTATTACAAACTGCGTGTATACATAATATTATTAAATTTTCTCAAATAACACGAACAAATACATGTACGTAACTTTTGCCACAAAGGCTGAGTTTTCCCTGTGGTCAAAATGCCCAATGTCGCTCTGCAAAGGTCACTGTAAATGACACCTTCGGATTTCCATGAAAAATATATCCGATAATAATTTCGAAAGGCGTTTAAGATTATTTTTACAACAAGCATATTTGCATTTAAATTATGCATTTACATGAATTATTTAACGTGCGGTGCCCCTTGCACGCTAGCTGCGGTGGAATGCTTTCCTGCCACGCTCGTCAGTTCAATCGGTTGATAACTGATTTTAAATAACTTCATTTTTAGACAATTTGCATTTTATTTGTTAATTTTAATACGACTTAGAAAGTGTTTTCAGTCATGCTGAGTTTTTTTTTGCGCTTAATATCGTTTAATTATGCCAAATATATAAAAGAGTTCTTGTCAAGAGGATGCTGTATCTGAAATAATTTCATTTCTTAATTGATTTCACTTTTTGAAGCTAATTTTGGTTTTATTTCACGCTACAAAGTATAATTGTTAATTTTTAAAAAAATCTTTAATCCGGATATAGGCGGGTACGCATAGTTTGCAGTCGCAAACATGAGCAAAATCTAAATCTTGTTTTTTAATAAGTACCATAACTCCAACTGTTTAAAAGTAATCACAAATTCATATCATTCCAAATTAAAACCATACCAAAACTACACAAACATGTTGATAAGAAATGAAATGTTTTTCTCAAAATATCACCAACGCTGTTAATGCAGAATTTAAATATTATCTGCCCTTCATTTGGAGGTGGATATAAAAATGTGCAAAGGGCCTAGAAGATTTATATTTTTGTTTCAGTACTAAATACACGTAGTTGTTAGTATATAGCATAACACTGACATGTTTTTTAAAATATATATATAACCTAAAATTGTTGCGTGTCATTGGGCTACGCGGCGCCATTTTGTTTTACGTGTTTTGGTTTTGTTTTCTCCAAATTTTTCCAAAAGCCAGCATCTGGGAATCCATGAAATATTGGCGAATGGGAATAACGATTAAGGAAGGGGAGGGGCTTAAAAGGGGCGATGTACTCTCACTCATCGGAATGCGAACGAATTTGAATGGAATGTCCATTTGAGGGAGAAATAAGACATAAATAAATGGGCACCAATTTCTTTTTTATTATTTTTTTTTACGTTGAAAAATAAATAAGCCATTTTAAGAGTTGAGAGTTGAGAGTTGAGAGCGAGTGAGAGCTTTTATGGCGGCCATTGACGTTTTCAGCCGCAAAACGCCAACAGAAATATTACCGGCAATAAACGCAATAAACGCGTTTTATGGGTGAACGTAAGCGTTTATCGATTAATAATCAGCTTTCGAAGAAAACAAAAACCTCGTTTTTACCCAAAACCAAAAATCTCCGTCTAAAAATGGCGCGTCCGCCACATTTGCCTCCATTACACTTTCAGGTAGTGTCTGTTTTTATATTTTTAAATTGTTTATACTTAATTTTATCTTTTATCGTATGGTTTCAAAAGGCGCCATCTTGCGACGATATATATGTATATATATATATTATTACACGAATGTATATCGTATACTATAGATTTAGTTGAAATCTGAAATGTGGATGTACAATTTCAAAAAAATGAATTTCACCCTCGTGATCAGATGTTATTTAGTATCATTAATAAATACGATAAGGGTTCTTTTTTTCCCAAAGAACTACATTTTTAGGATGCATCATTTCATTCCTTATTAATTTTTGTGTTTAATACAAAACATTTAATAAATTCAATTAAGGCATTGTTGTCAAACACAATGCACATGTTATGTAATAATTTGAAACAATTATAACGGTTTCAATGTTGAATTGTTAAGTAGTTTTTTAATTTTTTTAAAGAATGTTTAGGATTTATCAAGGGCATTTAGGACTTTTTATTTTTTTAGTACTTTAACGGGACGTTTAAGCATTTTTGCCACCCCTGAATACATTTTAAAAACTAAAAAAATGTATAATGTTACGTAAAGCACTTTCAATTTCGTCAAATAATTATTCCTAATTTCTTATGTCGCTATAGGCAATAAAAAACGATTAATTAAGGTGGATTAATAGTCGCAATCGTTATTTTATAAAATGTAATTACAGCCCAATCTCCGACTGAATTTCGTATCAACTTAAAAAAAAATTTTGAAAAGTGTTTTTCCAACAAATTAATCTTCAACCTTTTTTTTGAGGGATTTCGGGATTAAACTTATCATATTGTCCAAACCCTCTAAGACTTTTCCTTTCCTCATCGTTGATCCGGAGTACATATGTACGTGTAAGTTTCCTTTCATTTAAAAAAAAACTAAAAAATGATCCCCTTTTCCCGTTGAGCCATCAGCTCATGCATGGAGAAAACAATTTTGAATGGGCACTCTTATATTTCCAAAAATCCTTAATCTGCCATTAGTGGATCTATGTATCATTTCGTTATAAAAGGGAATACACATAACGTAACATCCAATTCTCCACAAAGCATCTCTAAATATAGTCCATGAAAGATTTTGTTTTTTTTACATTAGATGCATACTATATCCATGTTTTCGTCCTTTATTATTATTAAGTCCGATAACAATGTTTTCGATTGTTGGATTTCAACGGTGTGTGGAGTTAGGAATGTTAACTTTCCAAAAGATGATGTTTTAACAAAAGATGCATTATATGTGTGTGAGAGAGTGTGAGGAAGAGAGAAGTTAGTTATTTCGGATTGCATTCTATTTCAAAAATAAAGGAAGCGAATCGATATATCTCAAACTAATTGCCAACGAAATAAATACGGACTGATGCATCTTTTGTGTTTTTGAAAAATTCAATTTATAAATACAGATGCTTAGATGCATCTAATTGGTGATAATGAATCGAAACAAAAGATGAAAAAGATACACACCATCGATGAAACGATGAAACTAAAGAGTTTCCTGACTAAGATGATCAATGCGCAGTGATATATAGACCAGCATGACCCCAAAACCTAGTCAGTGATAAACGTGGGCAGGTGGTCTACATACCGAGGTGGAGAATTTAACAGCTTTCACTGTATAACATTCACTTAATCGGCTGATTATAGGCCAAGAAAGTCTTAATTGCACTAAATGATGATGCATTTTTTTGGGGGGGGGGGAGGATTAGTACAATGTATAGGTTG
This sequence comes from Rossiulus vilnensis, assembly GCA_034700785.1. Lineage (NCBI taxonomy): Eukaryota > Metazoa > Arthropoda > Diplopoda > Julida > Julidae > Rossiulus > Rossiulus vilnensis. The sequence goes on from JAQIXS010004749.1 coordinate 13,290, forward strand.
GTCTTAATCCTAAAATAAAACATTAGCCGTGAATTATACCCTCTCGTGTTCATCGAAGACTCTGCCCGATCCAAGATGGCGGTTCGATTTATCCAGTTGTCGGCTTCTGGCAAATTGCGATCGTTTGAATATCAATTAAAGGGTTAATTTCCTTAATTTCCTCTTCCTTTTTCTCCTTTTGTCTTATTCATCGACGTAAATCCGTTTTCATTTGCATCCTTAATGAGACTCCCGTCTAACGAGCAAAAGGAGAGGGGAAAGGGCGGCTTCAGCCGACCGGATGGAACGGGACAGGTGGCGCCACTACAGCCAACCGGATGTTGATGCCATGATGGGAATCCCTCGCTGTGTGAAAACGATGCGCATTGAATATTTAGAGGAAACCGGATGTCGATGCCATTGATGGTCAGAGCGTCCTGGACGTTTGGACGACGAGCAGGACTATCGATATGCTACAACCCAGTCGAAGAAACGTCCAGGGTTCTCCGGCATCCATTTCGGAATCCATTTTGAAGTCTTCGTTGTGGACAAAATCCAACATGGCCGCCTCTTAACCACGCGGTTTCAGAGCAGCCGACAAGAGAGAGCCTCGCAAAAACCACACGATGGCTGCCAGCCAGCAGATCGACTTAAGTTTGCCAAAAAAAAAAAAACTGATTTTATTTTTATTTTTTTTATTTTCAACTGTGAAATGAGGTCGACGTGAAATATTTAGTGACCGTAGTTCTATAGGCTGCGCCGCCCAATATGGCCGCTCAGTATTATAGCGTATAGTGTGGAGGAGGAGGAGGAGGAGGAGGAAGTAAAACTGCGTGCGATAGGGGCCTACGTGCTCCATCAAATGACCCGAAAGAGTTCTCCTATTATCATCATCATCATCATCATCTAGGTCGTGTGTGTTTTTCCCATTGGAGTTTATTAGTATGCAAAAGACATCGGAAGTAAAAAAAATGGCCATCTTAAGCGCATTAAAGCGGGTGCGGGGTGATCAGAGGGAGGATGAG
>JAQIXS010004750.1:0-14293 GCA_034700785.1 Rossiulus vilnensis
TAATGTCCCCCCCCCCCCCCATGACTTCAAACAGAAATTTCAAAAAGCAAACTAGTCTGATTTTCAACCTTTTAGACCATTTCAAATTTTGAACTTTCATCTCCCAAACTAATTTAAAATCTACGAAAAATACACGTGTGCTGAAAAATGCATCATCCTTACTGATTCAGTTCAGAGCTAAATATTTGCTCTTCTATTCTACATTGTCTTCTTAAATGAATATAGAAAACAAATATTTTTCAAACTCGCTTGTCATGCTTATCAATTTAAGCATAACAAGCGAGTTTAAAAAATACATTTTTTCTATATTCATTTAAGAAGACACTGGACTGCAATTTTCAGTTTACTTGCTTTCGCCCTCGTTTGTTTTTTTAATGTAGCAACGTGTCTATAAATTGGGCTGGAAACACGTTAAATAAACAGATTCTCATTCATAATCAGTGCTCTTTAATAAAAAATATTTGATGCTATAGTGGCTACACCAGCTTCCATAGCATGGCACCACATCTTTTGCGCAGTTGCATGACTCCGTCCTTGTCCTTACTTCATTGTTGTTTCTGGGGTTAGCTAAATAGCCCGAGGGTCACGAGCACACTTCCGCACACAACTTTAACTTCGGGCCACCCCACTTCCTGTACCTAATGGTAATACCGTGATCATGGTAATACTAACACAGAACTAGCTTACCCAACTTCTGTTAAATTAGCAAGGGGGGAAAGTTTTGCGGAAATGAAAGAAATTTTGCATAACACAAGATGAAGCCTGCATTTCGATAAACATTTTAACCTGCATTTCGATAAACATTTTAACAACTGATATAACAATATTTCAACAACTGACACGAAATTTGCTACATTTTAATAACATGTGCTAGCATTCTTACAATTTTATAGCATTTAAATACACAAATAAAGCTCAAGATATGGGCTACATATATTTTTGTACTTGTGAAACTTCACTCACAACGCTGTACAGTACATATAGGCTACGTTAAGCCTGACTATGACCTTGGTCCGACATTTATTTATTTAGAGAAGGGACATAAAACATAAACATAAAAATTAGCTACATGTATTCCAGAAGCTTTTTTTTAATCGCGTTACGCCCATGTACATGGGGCTGTTGGTAGCTATCTAGCTAGCGCTTATCTCTACGCCCATGCATTAAATTCTGTAGGTTCTATTTTGGAAGCGGATAGCATTTAAACCTAATTAAATTCCACAAAACCATAGCTTTCTCTTTTATCTTGATACCCCACAAGAGGTCGGATGCAGTTTAGTTTTATTTCAAATAAACATCCTCTAAAACTTTGAACTAAAATGTATTTTAATATGGCTTTTAACTACTGAATAACAGTAAGGGTGGGCAGTTGGGTGTAACAGCTAGTATCAAGCGCATTCGAGTGCAGCGTCTATATCATTTCTGACCAAAATTGGAGTCACCCTTGGTTGACCCGTCGACACCTCAACGCCCTTCCTTTTTAAGTTTGTTTCACAACCTCAATTAAAATGAAGGAAATTGCTTCGATTAGCCGAATAACAATTTCCTTTTAAATGTCCCGACAACGACTGACATGTGTAGTCCAGTAAAGACAAACCAAAACCATTGGCCCACCATTTACATCAAACTATTACAAAACAAAACGGTGCAAATGTGTACCCAAGAAAGCATAACGCAGTAAATAACTACGCAGTTCGGGTTTATATAGTATTAACGGATATAATATAAATAATAATGCTGTGTGACAACCAGGCACAATACAAAAATGTTTAATACAAAATCAATCGTTTGGGTAAACAACTAATTTGTCTAATTGTTTACACTTTGTCCTTAGCATTTCCTCAATTCAATTTCACATTGACGAAATTTCTTAAAAATAGCCCTTCATGTGCTTCGTTAACTGTAATTGTAATTAGGTTATGGAAAATTTTGATCAAATAGCTTGAATAACCAAGGCATCGCATTTCACAATCACAATGCGAGTTATTTTAAAAAATACAGTATTTCAAAATCGTCTCAAGAATACAGAGAACCATTAGCAATTGCAGATAATTTAAACAAGAATAATTCTATACATCACAATATGATGCTGTAATAAATTTATACCAGATGATGGCAACTTGTGTGGGAAAAAAACTACACATTGAGGGTTTTTAATTAATTATTTTGGTAATGGAAAAATGATACCCACAAAGTTCATGTAAATGCTTATAATTGCGAAATAGATACCTAATTTATAAATAATCCTGTCCAAAATCGTAGGACTACTACAACCACTAAATAGATAGTAAAAAAATTAACTCACTTGCTGGTGGCCCACATTTTCCTCCATCAATCAGTGGGGCTCGATCTGAAACATCAGAGGTTCTCATCAAAGATGCAGGGTCTTGATCCTCATGAGGTTTATCTAAAATTAAAGAGACAATGGTGGTAAATGCAAGCGTTTCTGCAGAATATTACCAAATTAAAATTATTGGTCTGGATAACGTTCAATCACCACCCCCATAACTAATAGCAATTATCTTGCATGTACGTTTCACCCATATGTGAGCTGAACAAGGATTCTCATTGATGACAACAAAGCCATTCAATGAATCATACTTATGTTGAACAGTTTGAGTGGATAATATTTCCAAAACATTGGTAAAAACTTTGCAATATAAAAATATGGCCTTGGATTGCAATCTACTTAAGTTTCCTCAAATAACAAATAAGATCGTGAGAAGATTGTTTTAAAGCACAATGCAAGGTTTCTCCAAATTAGTCCAAGTTTATGTAATGAAGTAGCATTTCAATATCAAGGGCTGAAACTGAAGACTAAACAGATTTTGAAATCAATTACGTATGATTTTCATCAATAATGAATTTTTAGCTTTTGTTTTAGAAGAAGATCAATAGTTAAAGGATCACCAATGTTATTTTAGTACCAATTTAATGCCAGAATGTTAAAAATCAAACCATTTTGAACCCCCTACCACATGGCATATCACTTGCTGCTAGTAGGGTGCTGAGTTGAATTGAAAAACATGGAGAAACTGGTCATGAACTGACAACTTCCAAGGTAATATCCTGAAACTTTATATACTATAATGTAATTGTAAACTATAAAGATTATGCTATAACATTTCATTGACTTATGTGTAGTGATCGTTTATTATAAATCAAAAGAAGAGATGGAAAGCTACGTCAGTTCAATAGGAAATAATGCATCATTAGTAGACTAGGGAAGACTTGCAAATTTAAGCACAACTTAATGCAACTTAATAAGATGACCTAAAATGTATTGTAAAATCGCATAAATAATTACAATTTTCAATGTTAGATTTTCGAATTGTTGGTATTTTGCCATCAATGATTGATGCGAATTTATGACGTTTTTAAATCTGATTTTGCAAAGTTGTTTACTTGTAAAAAGCCACTTACAGGGTGTGACAATTTGCTTCGGTAGTTGGCTGTATTTATCACCTAGAAAAGAGACGTCTCCGAAGAACGCCCCATCCAAGCCAACATGACCTGTGTGTTTGAAATCATCTTGCGGCCGACTAATCATGTCTGGTCTAATACGCCGTCGACTCGAATATAAACCAGATTTCCCATCTGGGACAAGACAGAAAAAGTGAAAGTCAAGAAAAGTGGTCGTACATTTGACTCATGCTGGAAATGCAGTGGAGCAATCAATAACCAAACAGAATATGTAAACCAAACCAAAGATAGCATCAACCAATATTAAGTATCAATACACAAAAAGAATGAAGGTCAAATAACTCAATTTTACAAAATTTAGCTGTGCAAGTTTGATCAATGTATTTGACAATCCAATGATTTATTTAAATAACTATCTACTGGAAAATAAAATCCTTCTAGTTTAACATGTATGAACTACTGAAGGTTTATTTATAATTTTAAAATTCAGCCATGCACATTCTGCATTCATGAATTCATGAATTAAAAGCTTTAGCCAAGAATAGTAGCAAGTAGCATTTCCCATTATAATGTAAAACTCCAAGTTTTACTGAGGTTTTAAAATTCGATATTTGATTGAATGAAATACATGTATTATTGAAACTTTTTGGGTATGATAATACTTCCGAAAATGAAAAACTACGTTGGAATGAACACTATTTTAAATTAGTGATATTGTGCTTGATGTCTCTTAGCCACGAACAGAAAATAACAGTGCCACTGAGAAGGTAGCATCAATAAAAATGGACCATTTAAACTTTCACTTTAACAAGCATGCAGTCTCCATGCAAAGTACATATGAAAGAAAGTGATTTTTGCACATTAGCGTTTCTTAAATGTTTGCCAAACATGGACCATTTCATAAGTTGTCAGTGGGACTGTGGATAAGGAGACTCCTGAAGCACCCTTTATACCACATCCTGCCTGATCATGCCTGAGTCCTGTTGATGCAACTTCAGGATATTTGGTTAATTTTAAAGAATTATTTGAAGTGTTAATAATGAAAAGAACGACATTAGCGTTTCAGGTAATTTTTTTAGACAAAACTACACCACAAATTATGCATAATAAGCACACTTTTCAATAAAAAAAACACTGTTTAACGGATAATAATAATTAGAGGGATGCGATAGCCAAAAAATAATGGATTTCAATGAACTTTACATAACATTGCCATACATTTATGACAATGTCACACAGTTATACAAACATGCACATTTAAAGCATTAGTAAGTTAGATGCAGTCATCTAATCATATGGCAATGTACAAAAAATCTGTTTCATTTACTAAATCTTATATTCATGATTTCTTCGATTCAAATAGTTAATAAAATATTTCTAATCTTATTTCTTCAAAAATTAATATTTTAAGCATTCCAATTTAAGCACAAAACAAAGTTACCTGGTCTGACAAAAGTTGGCTTTATGGATGGAATATCCATTCCAAGATAGGCAACAGTGTTTGCAGGATTGAAAAGCCCAGTTTTCCCATTATTTAGCACACCTTTCCATAGTGTTGGGCTATCCACAGAAGGCCTTTAATGTTTGAAAGATTAAAAAAATCAATAACTTCCTTTGTGTACACTCGAAGGTTTAGCTTACAACTCACCTTTTATCCAGGACAATTATTACTTCATTAAGCCGATATAATAAAAAATCTCGTCTAGTTTTAGGACTGTTTGACGGTTCCTCATAATCTTTGATTGCCAATACTTGCTCAGGTTTCAACTGCCAATGAGAGAAAAATCGTATCCCTTAACAGTTTCAATAGTTACTGAATTATGTTATGAGTGTATTATGACTGAATTATGAGTGTATATATTCCATGAATTTGTTTATCGGAAGTGGAGGAAGATGAATCATTTTAAAATATGACGTTTAAAATTGTAAACAGGATAGAAGGATAAACGAATACAAACCGGAAATATTTCAAAAGAACAAATGTAGAAAAATAAAAAGTTAGCAAACGATTAAACTATGTTCGAAAAAACTTGTGAAACGAAACTCCACCATGACCTATCCTCTCATTTATACATGTATGTACACGCACGTACCATTATAAACGTTGACATTTTAAGAAAAAAATCTCTTTTCATTCATTGTTAAAAGGGACCACAATACAAATTCCTTGACCTTGATAAGAGCAGCACAGGAACTTCATATCCAATAATATCCGGCCCACAAACACCGGCATAAATGAGGCCAAATGTTATTAATATCTACACTCTTTTACAGTAATAAGAAATTTAAGGCCGTTTTATTCTTTTAATTTTTTCTCTTTTCATTCAAATTTAAATTATTCAAATTCAGTTTAATATGGGGAAATATAGATTATAGTTCATCAAACAATGACATTTTTAATACATGTATTGCTCTTTTTATTATAAAAAACTAAGTTTACAAGGGGCGTTCATAAAGTTTCTATCATTGAGTAGAAACAGAGAAACGGTTCACATTGCACCCCCGGATCTTGCCTTTATCAACTTCTTCCTGTATCGTGGCTTGTAAAATCCACTGCATGGCGCCCTTTTGGAAACGATAACATTAGTTGAAAACGTTTTTTAAGCAAAAAATGTCGACATCTACAAAAAAGTGTCCAACAGGTCGTAAATCGCTGGAAAAACGCGTCGCTCTGCAGGGTTAATATGTATTGATAGAAGAATAAGTGTGCAATAAACAGTTTCTCGCTATTCTTTCAGCCCAAAGGAATGGGCTTTATGAACGCCCCTCGTCGAAATCATTATGGGTAGAGGATAAAAGAAAAATCATCTCGACTTTTCTTCTATCCTTTAATTTTTTTATTGTTTCTTTATCCATTTCAACACAATCGAAGGAATAAAAAGGAAAACAGCAATGAAAACACAATAAAGCCAATTTTTCTCCAATTATCGTTAGTCAGACTTTCTCAAGTCTCAGAATAAGTTATTTAGTTGCACTTTAGAAAGCTGACTACCACATTTGAGAACAATTGAAGCATTTCCTTAGTACTAAAGTTATTCATGACTGGGATCAAAAGTGCATGAATGACAAAATCCCAATTCTGAGGAACAAAACAGACTTGCATTATTTTTTGGGATCCCGAATGAATTACTTAACCCTTTTCTTTTTTTTAATTTCAAAACAAAATGAAGAACTGCAGAACTAAGGAGAACGTAACTAAAACGTATTTAAATATTACTTCTTTAGTTTCTTTTGCATTCCTTGCTTTTTCTTTGCTCTTGGAATTATTTTCGGAAACAAAGCATTCTACTAAAATTACATAACGTTTAACCATGCATCAACATGCAAATCCACAAATATTAATATTTACAAAAAAAAGTGTACAAACCTCTGGCAATGCTGCAAGAATTTCTTGAAATTTCGGTCGTTTGTTAGGATCATGTTGCCAACATTTTAACATTAGGGAATAATATTCTTTTGGACAACATTCAGGCTGTTCCAGTCTATGCAAATTTGGTTCATCGATGGCTTCCAAGATCTGTAAAAGAAGATATCATTAGCAGGTTTATCAAACATTCACTACAATCATAATGGCGGAAAGGATATGAAGGTACTTAAGAAGAAACTTCAGCAAACATCATATTTTCAGCAAGATAGGATTTGCTTAAACAATGCTCATATTCCATAAAAGCTATTAAAAATATTGAATTTCACAAATCTCATTTTCATTGTATGGGGTGTATGAAGCATTAGATTAATTAGTTGACAGAAAAAATTGAAAGCAGTTTCACGTTTAACCAAGAATGCAATATTTTTGCACCTGGTCATGAAAATTACCTGTTGGCCTGTTAAGGCAGCCCAGGGTTGAAATCCATAACTAAACATTTCCCATAGTGTCACGCCATAGGCCCATATATCACTTGCTGAAGTAAATCTCAAATAATTTATGCACTCAGGAGCACACCTAGAAGAGCAGAAATGAGGTTATGAGGGAGGAACAATGGGGAGTGAGACAAATGCTGTCAATAATAAATACATGGTATTTCTATCAATAATAATACCCCTTCAAAATTTCTTCAATATTATTAATGCTACCACCACCACCATATTTTTAGTAATGTGTTTTATAGCAAACTTTTTAATGCAAATATCCAGAAATTAAAAACTAGCCTTACTAAAATAAATCTGCTGCTGCTGTTACAAAAAGGTTTTTCCGTTAAGAAAGCAACGATAATGTTATCAAATTTCAGTGACATTATACTAAATAGGATGAAGCAATTCATCTATTACCTTCAAATTATTATCAAATTATTTATCAAGTAGTACCAACATTGTCATAATATTCCAGCATTAAGCATTTCTTTTAATATTAAAAGAAATGCATTAAGAAAGTAAGTACAAATCCTTACCAGGCAATAGGAAGCTTCAGATTAACATTAAAATTTGTTTGGTAATAATTTTTACCAACTCCCAGAGCTCTAGACAAGCCAAAGTCACTAATTTTAACCTGCAAAAAATAATAAAATTAATTATATAATGTAAAAATATTCAACAATTATTTAAAAAGAAAATACCTTATTTTTGGAATAGACTAAAATATTTCTTGCTGCTAAATCTCTGTGTATTAGACGTTTACTCTCTAGATATTGCATTCCATCACAAATTTGTAAGGCAAATTCACAAAGCGAAATAACTGGAAAACTGGGCCGTAAAGCAGGTTCTTTGAGGCACTCTAATAAAGATCGAAGCGGCGCTAATTCTGTAACCTATAAAAGTGAAATTAAAAAATAAACATCATGAATTGCATTTTTAAAATGTTTAAAAATAGAAATAAGATAAATATAATAAGAATTAGGTTGAGCATACCAGCATTAAGGCATCTGCTTCAAGGACTACTCCATATAACCGAACAATATGCTCGTTATCTATAGTGTGCATTATGGATGCTTCCTTTAAAAAATCCATTGAATTATTCTGCATTTTTTCCTTGCTCAGGCGTTTTATGGCAACTTGAATCTGAATAAAAAGGTAAAACCATTAAATCTTAACAACTATTTAGGGTAACAAATATGACAAATATTTGCCACACCATTCAGTAACAGTTGTCTCAAAATAGTTATAAATACATGTATTAACATTACAAACTTGCATAAGAGGCTAGATATAGTATTTACAATATTTACAAACGTCAAATATTTTTTTTTTATTTACTGACTGTAGGAATTTAATTCAAAATTTAACTTTAGGAAATATTTATTACACCATCATGTAAAATATTCCCAACACAAATGTCTCAAAACTGTCAAGTCTCGATAAAAAAGAATTATACCAGGAGGATATTTATCCTGTAACTTATTCTTATAAAATGGTCTATAAAACAATATTTATCTACCATATTAACTTTGTTGCCAAAATGTCAAAACGCTTACTCTTATTCCTTCTTCATTTGTCCAAACCCCTTGTTGAACAATTCCAAATTCCCCCGATCCCAATTCTTTGTTGAAAGTTATACTGTCAGCTGATATCATATGTTTACAAGGAATTCTCAAAGATTGCTTGTCTGAAGCGGTTTCAGGCATCATAAGTAAAGTCCGGCCATTGTCTTCCTTTTTATTCATTATAATCTAAAAACAATATTAAAATAGCAATATAAATTTAATAACGACATCGCCCAATGGTTTTAACTCAAAACAGAGCAAAATACCCAAGGAAATATTACCTTTTTAATCCTCCGCAAATAGGTCTGTGGGCAATATTTGTGGAAAAACTTTTTCAGTCTCCTCATTTCTGGCTTGGACATTCCTATCTGTCTCATGTCATCTTCTTCCACATACTTCAATTGGGGTACAGTGTTCACTTTTAGATCCTTTGTCAGAGCATTGTAATAATGATGCAGCTCAGATTCCACCAAAAATTCATAAAGGTCTGGACCCTTGTAGACACCGCTTGCAGTGAGAGACGCCATGGCCTCATCCTAAAGGAGAAAACGTGATAAAGTTTGCGATGAAATTACCGCATGTAACTGTTTTGAATACTAAAACTGATATTGTGAGAATGGTAATTCACAATTCGAGGGTTTTACTAGTCCCGTAATATTTCCAGGACACAGACAGGGCTTATACGCTCTGGTTATAAACTTCTGTCAGGTTTATTTTCCAACCAGGCAATACTTTGCTTTAAAATATTATCTAAATGTCAGTTGTATACTTCAACTACCAGTTTGTGGACCAATTTATTTATCAGTACTACGTTTGTAGACAGATGTTAAATTTACTTTTAAGATTACTGAAACTAGCAGCAACCTTGTTCGTAATTAAAATTAGGTTGGCTACTTTATTGAAGCTTAAAAGTTTTGAGCAAACCAAATTTCATATGCCAAGAATCCCAAAAAATATTTCCATGGCTGTACATTATACTTCTACATGCATCGTAGAACAGCACTGACTCCAAGAAAATGAATGGAGATATTCAGGGAGCAATGGCAGACCAGAGAAATATATGGTGGAAGTCGTAAAACCCACGCAGGTTACATCCAACGTGTGGGTGAATGCCTCGCACCCCTGCATTCCTTCGTTTCTCTAAACTCACATTTCGGTTATGCGTCTGCTTACGATAGTGCAAGCAGGATTAATGGTACTACCACAACTGACCAGAGGCTGAAATATGTTAAGTGGTGAAAGTATGTTAAAGTAGAAATATGAGGGCAACAATCATTTCATGGGTTTGCGATGCGTGACTCACGTTTAACCTATTATACCTCCTATGACTAGACCGAGCTAAAAAAAAATAAGCTTCATTTTTTGTCCTTTTCCCACCCCTGCATGGGTTTAACAAATGCGTGTCTAAATACAGACTCCTCTGGCGCGGTATGCAGCTGTTCAGTTCAAATATTTTGAAAATAAAAATTAGTCAACAGAACTACCAAACCAACCTCCCCTTTTCTGGGAGCGGTTTCCAATGCCAGCTTGTCTTTGCTCTCCCTAATGTTACCAGTTTATCACCCATGAAATTAACAGGAAGGACGAATCTGAGCCAATATTTATTAAATGACCTACGACTTAGGAGAACCATTCAATGCCATTTTTATAACAGTCCCTTTTCTCACAATATGAGAGGGTCTGGTTCAAGACTTCCACAAACTGCATATAGCGGGAAATGAAATCATTCTAGGAGCTCAGCCTCTCTGTATTTTAGTACCAGATTAGGTCTACACGTAGATAATTCTATCTGAAATGACAAACATTTTATCATTGGGACTTTGGACGGGGCAACCCCCTCGCAATCCTATCTGTGCTTCTCATGGATCTAATTCATTGAAAAACTTGATTCGTTTGTTGGTGGTAAAATCTACTGATGTCATAATAACTAATGTTTAACTTTCAGAAACCACTGAATTAAAAATAAAAAAACGAGCACGCAATCCTATACATGTGTCATTTATTTAGAATGTAATTGCCCAAAACTGAAATACTTTCGATGTCCGCACAATGTCCTCCTCCAAAATGGGTGATTCTCATTTCTTTACGTTAGGATTTATTTAAAATTGATAATTAATCCATGTTTGAAAAGTGGAGCGTCATTGAGTACCGTACGTCAATGACTCGAGGAAACGTCAAATTCCGACATAAACAAATCCACCGTGATTATCATTTTTCTTTTCAAACGAACCTCTGTATGACTTGGAAATTTGGAAGTCTGCATACTTCCTAGCCTAGTCTCAGGGTTAATCTACAATATTTCTTGTAGGCCTATGCTTTAATTTGATGACTCCATTCCTAATGGACAAATGGGTGTCAGCGTGAGCGTTTAATTTATACTGACATTCGTTCGTGTGAGCATCAATCAAGAATGGGCGTGAACCAGTTGAACAAAAATAACGTTTGACTGCATCATTGAATTCAGTGACACTTTTGTTTTAAAGTAAAAAATGCATTCACCATTTGTTTCAAGAAGTGTAGACATTTGGCCATTCAAAATTCAATTTTGGTTCGAATTATGGGAATTCTTAATTTTGAATCGAAGGGCTATCGTTACTCATGTGGCCCATCCACCCATAAATTGTCATTGCATTCTTCTGCAGCATCCACCCGCCAGCATACCGATCCATGGAATTCAAGATCGAATGGCATTACACGACATAATTGCTAAAACAAAGGATTCACTCAGTAAATATCTCGAAAGAGCACCTTACCTGCGCCGTGTCCGTGTCCTGCGACAGGCCTAGGGGTTGCATGCTTGGCTTATTACGTGTCTAAATTAATTACACACAGAGACACATCCTTGGGATTACAACACGTTCGCTACATGTTCGCTCCTGGAGAGCTGGCGAGCTGAACAATGAAAACACGAGTTAAAGTTTCAAATTAGCCGTCTTTCAAAAAAAAGTAGCCTCTCCTGCCGCTCCGAGAGGCCATTGCTTTAGCAGAAACAGGATGACCAAGAAAAAACGAAGGGAAAAATAAAGAAGGAAATAAGAGGGGAGGGCTAGGAGGCAAAGGTAGGCAATGGAGAAAAAACTGCTTGGAAAGGAGTAGGTGAAGCTAGCTGAGAGAGAGAGAGAGAGGTAGGTGATGTTGCCAAGGCCTAAAGGCACCAGCAGGACTGACAATGAAAATCCAACGGACTGAGCAGGCATTCATGCACGTACTGGCCATACTTCACCAGGCGTGGGAACCGAGGTACAGACAGGACAGGGACATGGTCGCCAGTGAACCCCCTCGGTGAACCCGGCTATGGAAGGAGAGAGACAAGCTGATGGACTCGTCTAACGAGTTGCCCTTCAATCGGCCACGGGTACAACAACAAAAAAGCCGCGCGAATTTTAATGCTTATTTATTGTTTACTCGATGTTGAGAGAGAGGACAGAGCAGACCTTCAGGAATTTTTGGCGCTCGAGTTGGTATACGAGGAGAAGGGATGGCTAAACAGCCAAGTTGATCGACCACCGCCACCGACGGAGGAGGGTTCCTTCACCTCGTACCCACGACACTTTTCAGATCACTGTTTAAATTCCTCGCTGCTGGCAATAACTGATCGATCCCCATGTGTGGCCATGACCACTCTGCGTTGTTATCTCGGAAGTTCATTCTAGCATTAATACCGGATTCGGCGACAGTTTGAGAATGAGGATTGAGGAACAAAAAGGTCTTGGCTTCGACACTTCGCTCCAGAGCACGTACGCGAAGATTAATAACCCTGAATGGTGCAATAATGCCATGGCAGCTATATCAACAACGTTATCACGGCAATGAAAATTTGTCATCTTGTTAGGTATGATTCTACATGTAGGCAGGGCAGCCCACACTTTAAAACCTGCGGCCCACTTTACAAGTGGAGGAACTACAGGAAACTAACTTTGAGCTGATAAAAATCTCTAGAGCGTAACAAATCCTATCGGATCTAAAGGTTGGTATTAGTGCAAATAAACGCCCTATTAAGTACTAATTTAAGCTTCTTCTCGCAAAAGTCCATCTGATCAATCATTTATTCCCGAGCAACAGATAATTACATTGGATAATTAACTGAGGAAAAGCTATATGGTTGAAAGATGCACTTCAATATGAAAACTAAAGGACACATACGCTGAACATCTCAAAAACTGATAATTGGCTGCACTGCTTCACACATGAAAAAATGCAAGATAAGAAACAGGCCAGTATCGACAATGATGAGTAGCATGAAACTCACTTTAACTCATCTTTAAAACGGTACCATAAATATCATTCTTAAGAGCATTGCTAACTGAATCCTTCAAATAAAAAAAAATAAAAAATTGGGACTTGTCCTTCAGATCTGTCATGTTTCGTGAGCTCATAATTGGAGCTTGACAAATTAAAAATACACCGAAAAAATGACCTTGGAATATAATATTAAGCAAAATAGCATATGTAGTTCCACGACTACTTTAATTTAATTAGGGGCTAGCGATATCAAGGAAAATTCTACTCCAGGTCAGCTACGTTGTAATTATCCCAGATCATTATGGTCATTTTAAATCCATGAAAATCTTTTCTCAGATCAGTCGTGAGAAACTATGGGGTACAACTAACAATACGAGCCATATAATTAATATATAAACGGCATATACGAAATTATGGTATATAAAAAAATGAATGGAAAATGTATCGCAGATAAATCAAAACGTAACACGAAAAAAATATTTCACTACTTGCCAAAATTTAAGAAACATCCGTCTTAACACGTTAATTAAGAAAATTATGAACAATAATCTCGTTTCCATCAACTTCATAGTGGTAACGTTTATTAAATTCCATTTTCCCTGTTATACACTTCAGCACTAGCTATGTAATAATTAAGTTATTAAGTTTACTCGGCATGCTCACCAAACCACACGGAATCTTGAACCTAATTAATTTTTTAACTTGAAGATCCATTAAAGTTCATTGACAAACCCCAAACTAGTGTGGTAAAATTGACTACCATTATGCCGATAAGTTCGGCGATAGCCCAGTTAATCGATTACAAGAATATAGTAAATTAGCAATCACTCTTCTTCACGCAAACGCTCTAAAAACCAATATTCAGAAGTTCAGAACACACAGTAATCAGATGCCATCATTACTCCTTCCAAAGCATAATTCAAATTGGAAAATTATATCTAGCCTAATATTCAGCTCCATTATTTAGAACATTTTGTTAAGTACAGTAATAACTTCAGGGCATACACTACGTTTACATGCACCGTTTAAAGTATTTTGTACTGAGTCAAAGTAGGCATGTAAACACCTTACCTTGTGATTTATTTTAGCTAAACTACCTTGATTTAGCCCTCGGGGAGGGGTCTGTTTGAACCGAAGTAGTACTTGGGATTGATCCAGAGTAGGCATGTAAACTGTTCATGCATAGTTTAATGAAATCACTCGTCACTTCC
>JAQIXS010004751.1:0-14286 GCA_034700785.1 Rossiulus vilnensis
TGCCGAGTTCTGAATGAAGGTATCTCAGCTCAGAATAATCACACGGTAAGGTGTTTACATGCATAGTTTTATTCAAGATAACATACGTTAAACAGTGCATGTAAACGTAGTTAAAGTATAACAAAAGTAGCAAGGGAATTGAAATGGACCAATAGCAAGAGAGAGCCAGTTGCGTGATTAATCTTTCCTGCCTGACTTTACTGCCGCTCGTTCCCATGTGGTTGTTGCTGGCGGCTATTTTAGAGGCTTCATATGCATCGTGGGTGTGGCTTTCTCTATGATTTATTTTTGCTTATTGTGAACAATGGACATAAACTTCGGAATGGCTTCGATATGAAATTTAATAATAATTAAAAGTATTGGAAACAGCATTGGAAAATGGTTTTCAATTAAGATGATATCAGCAAATACTCTCCCCATCTAGTCGTATCTATAATTTAACACTCAAACACACAGAGTGTACGAGAACGTCTTGAACCGCACACAAACGTGTATAGATTGTCAAAGCAATATTTTCCAGCAACTTCTGTAATCATTAATAACAATTTAGTATTTCATGATTCTCTGCACTATTCAAGTGCATGGATACGAGCTACTTTTACGTGAGACATCCTGTAGCAATTGGCATGAATAATCAGAATGGTCAAAGGAAAAATAACAGCGGGAGGTACTTTTTACGTGTTACAATCTTCTGCTGTAAAAGTGCTAACACAAATGGCGCGAACTGCATTACATGCAACTGTGATAAAACTCCGTAAAACGTGCAACTGTGATAAAGCTCAGTAAAACTAAGCAAGATGGAGATGGAATTCGCCAGCATAACAAATTTGCCCTACTTTTTAATCCACATTTACTTCTTAGATTTCTTTTGACGTTTAACTTCTGGCAAGGACTCCTCACTTGACTGTCTTTTTCGCTTCTTTTCAGGCAAACTTTTATGACTAGAGTTCTTCCCTTTGGACGACTTTTTCTTCTTCGAGTTCTTCCCTTCCTTGGACGACTTTTTCTTCTTCTTCTTTTCATCTTTACCATCGCGTTTTTTCTTCTTTTCCTTCAGTTTCGAATCTGGCGATTCCTGGCTGCCATCCGTATTCTTTTTCTGGCCATTTTCGAGCTCAGCCTGATAGAATATCTTGGTGATCTCTTCCTCTTCAAGGGAGCCAACATCTAAACCATCTTTGCTTGTCGAGCTGTTGTCCTTTTTTGTTTGCTCACCTTCTTTCGCCTCGACCTTAACCGATTTAGACAGCTTACTACTAGCCTTTTTGGGCGTTTTCTTAGCTGCCGGAGCAAGCATGTCAGAGGCACTAGATGTTGATGGGGGCTTAGCAGCCGATTTTGTTTTTTTCGGAGAACTAATCGGTAGCGTTTCGGCAGATTTGTTCACTTCCATTTTGCTCTTTTTCTTTTTGCCTGTGTCAGTTTCCGTACTTTCAGTTTGATTGGGAACATCCTTCGTTTGTGACTTCTCCGGAGATGCGAAAGCATGGCTGATTTTAGACGAACTCACAGCCCCAGTATTTCCAGCTGAATTGCTATCATTGCTTTCTGAGGAGAAATGTAGTCTCTGCTTCACCGTGGCATGGGCCAGTTTGTCAGGCTTGCTTTTTCTGGCCGATTTGGGGCTTTTCTTCGTGGATTGGTCAGTGTCCAAACGCACAAATTTAGAACAATCTATATTGCTGTTATCGTCCGATTTGGTGCTATCGGTTTTTCTTGCCGATTTGGGGCTTTTCTTCAGCTTGCGGTCAGTGTCCAAACGTACAATTTTAGAGCTATCCACATCGCTGTCATCGTCTGATTCATTTTCGATTTTGATCTTACGCAGAGAACTGGGAGAACTGTTTGTTTTGGAATCTTTTAACAGGTCAGCCTCATAATTTTCTTGAAGACGACTTGAATCAGGCTCGCTGAAAAAAATGATGCTGATAAGAAATTTTGTAAAACAACACTATTATCCTTGCGTAAAACAAATCTCTTTTGTGAGGAAGCGTTCTGTGAGGACACTGTAAGCCAAAACAATTTTCCCAAAAAAATTCCTTATTTAAGTAGGTTAAGTTTGTTTAGAAGCACATTATACCTGCCCCATTTTTCCCAGTCAAGTAATATTATGGAACAAAATTCTCCAATCATTATATAAATTGCATCAAATTCAAAAATTAGGAATGCCTGCAAAATTCTGTGATTTTAAAGTAGTTTAGCAATTTCATTAAGTAAACAGTATATTCAACATAATATTTAAAGTATCTTGTCTAATCGACTTCAATCAAACCTGGGGCCAAAATCGTGGAAAATCATGATATCCTTGTAATATTTTAGATGCAAACATTTAAAATATTTTAATTTGAAAGAATTAAAACGATCTTAAGTTTTTAATTTTATTAACCATAGTTCTGGTGTGAACATTGATAGAATGATTAAAGATTAATAAGTCAGCATTACGATATGGATACAAACATAAACAGCAGAGAAGTTCAAAGATCAAGAGATGGAGTGTACTTACTGTACTCCGAGCAGCTTCCCTCGAATGAAGATTATTTTGCTGTAAAGGTCGAGTGATGTGACCTCAAAAGTGACCACACTTCCCACCTCAATGCGTGGGCTGTTCCATTCATCTTCGCGTGTTTTAAAAATGGATGCGTTGAAATGGCCATGCACTAGGCAGCCAATGTGGTCCGGACTGAGCTTGTTAACAACTCCTAATGTAGTAAAAGGGCCATAATTAGGATTCAACATCAATCCACTTCTATAGAAAGTAACACAAACTGACTAAGATTTTCTCTGGATTTACTAAATTTCAAAATTTCCTCATTCTGCAACTCTTTGTTGCACCCTGGAAAGAACACTGATTTATGCTACAGATGAAAACTCACAATACAAATTCTAGCAATAATGTTCCACATTTTTTTGAAGATTAACATCGACCAATTGAAAATAGAACAGTAAGTAAATCATAGATTAAGAAGGTGTACACTTTCCTACACATGCTTACCCCTTAAGGTGCAGCCGACTTTGGGTCGAAATACAATGAAACTCGCTCTGATGTCAAATGAAAAGTAAGGAAGATCATCCATGATGCATCCATTTCGATTGAGAATCATAGTGTCATAGTAGGTAATGAGAATTCCGTCTAATCTGATAATTAATACAGAGTGAAAATATTAGTAGGGAGCAAAACACATTACACATTACAGCTTGTTTGTTTATTGAGACTATTAAGTTGGAGATGGCCCGATTTGGAATTTGCATATTAAAATAAATGATGAGAAAAGCGCTATATAGTCGACTCAGAAGTCCAATCCATGCCTTACTTTGCAAGGAATAAATCGATCCTTAAAATACCTTAAAATAAATAAGCTCTTCAAACATCCTACAATCAATACGTTGATGCAATAATGCATGGACGGCATATAAAAATGCATAAATTCGTGGAGAATTATGACATTACCAGAAAACAGGCACTTGCATGAATAATGGTTTTTAACATTAACAGGGGAACACTCAATAAAAATTTCATACGCAATTGTAAAAATATTTTGTAAAACTATACTAAATATATGGAGACTGCAGAAGAATTGTAACTTGTGACACATCGAATTTACTTAGAAAACTCCCAATGGCTTAGGCCTGTTATATCTAGCGGGAATTCGGTATTAGTGTTGCATTGTTCGGTTCCCACTTAGGAGATGTAGTCACAAAATACAATTTTCAGAAACAGTTTAAACTTTTAAGTCTGATACAATTGTCATCACGTAGTCTACAGTTGGAATATAAAGTTAAGTTATTACCCAACAAGTTGATCATATATGAAGGATGCCAAGCTGTAAGGTCGTAAGTGCCCGACCACCAAAACGTGTTTTTTTTAGCTTAAAGCATCGTAGAGGCTATTTCCCATCTACTATACGATTTAATGGGAAAATGTCGACAAAAACAATTTCATCAAGTTCTCGTTTCTGGTTTCGTAATTATAAACGTCAATATGGCACACATGCACACCGTCTGAACTTGTTGTCGCTTGAACGGACTCAAATTAGTGTTTTCAATATTTTTCCCTAAATTTCAGTTTTTTACCCTCTCCTAAAACGTTTTTGGCACTTGATAAGTTATCATTTGGTACCATTCATGTAGAGGAATGCACAACTGTATGCTCGGTTTCATGATCAATTCTCCAAAGCCACGTGTTTTTTAGTTGTGCCCCTACATGTACCGAAATGAAACCTGATCTTTGAAGACCAGATATGCAGATCTGAATTGCAAATCTGGACAACAGTCTAGATATGCTCGTATGTGGTCAAATAATGAAAACAATTGCAAACGAGTGCAATACATATTTTACTGTCACAATCCGTACCAAACTGCGACACGAGCAGATATGCAAGGGGATCTTACGTTTCCGAATAGCGCTTTAAGCCCAAATTGAGAAACTCTTTGGCTCCCTGCCGATGATCGCCGACAAAATAATGCGGCAGGGTGATTCTTTTCGCTGAGGTGATGCATTTAAAACAACTGAACGGATCTTCCAGCAAAGACTTCGCCTCATCCAAACTGAAAAGGAACGCCATTTTAAAGCAATGCCCATTTTTGGACCAGATCCCAAGATGCATTGCGAAAAGGACGGCGCGAAGCAAAAGCGCTTTAGTTGTTTGGAGTGGAAACAAATCATTTGAAACATGTCTGCGTCCAAGCCGAATTGTTTGATAGTTCTGTCAAGCTCTAAGGAGGGTAAATATAGTTTTCATAATAGAAAATCAACCACAATTGATTTTTGTGTAATCTCGTGTTTATCAGTTTTTATTGATACGTACTTTACAATTTTAGGGGTTTCATGTCAATCGTTCATTCAAGCCTTTACTCTGACTCACGTAGCGTTTAACGTTCAGATCGCTTCACCTGGGGTATGTCCCATTATACCTCAATTTATAGCTTAATTAAGAACAAGTCCCTACTTTACCAATACAAATTGTCATCTGATGCAACAAAACCTTGCCCTCACGGCAATACCTTGCTATGGCAATACTAAGGGGTCATCCATAATGGACGTTCGAGGAAGGGAGGGGGGAGGGGTGGTCCAAGAAAATTTAGTTGCAATTTGGGAATTTAATACAGAAATAAATAACCTGAAGCTGGGTTAAAAACGCATGTAGGTTTTTTAAAAAATATATTTTTTTTTACTGCAGACTGTTTATGATATGTATCGCTATCGATCCAATGCTTATAAATAAATGTGAAATAATATAATGCATTTTTTCATCTTGGACTGGACGGGGAAGGGGGAATTAATACCGGACAGAGGGGGTCTGAAAATGATGATATATACAGGACGTCTTTTATGAATGGCCCCTAATTGGAACCAGCAATATCTACCTTGTACATTCGAACCAGGATAAATAGGTCGAAATACCTCACAACACCTTGAAGATTTCAGGATTCTATTTAAACAAATCAACGAATTTACATTTTCTAATTCCAAAGTTGTTTGCATTCTTCTCGAAAGACTCGTCCCCTATTCATTAGGTTCACCTGATGCCCCATACTTGCTATAAATCCATATAGGCGTGCGCAGAAATTTCTGGGGGGCCCCAAAATTATCAAATGTAACTGGTTAGAATATTATTTTTTTGCTGCACCCAGATTTTTTATCAACTTTTTCAAATTTTTAAAAAGCAGCATCCCGTTACAAAGTTGTACGCTAAAATTCCACATTTTTTTAAAATGCTCGCCTTCTGCATACAATTATTAGAAATAATGGATTTGCTAGCAACTTTTTGCCTAAAATTGTTGGCTAAAATTATAGATCTACAATGTAGTTTTTTTTGAATTTTCCCCTACGGCGTTCCCACCCTGTGCCCACTTTGATTCTGAATCCTGCACACAACAATGGTAATCCAATGGTTGTAGCTGGGGAACCTATTCCTTCTCTGAACAATAAGAATATGACTTGAAGTGACTATGCGCATTTTTTTTAATCACCCAATCTCTCTTCATCTGAATAATTATGTAATAGTTTGCCAGAATGGTAAAGTGGTGAATTTAATTCAGAAGTAATTCATGCACAGTTTTGGTGAACCTAAACTGGCTAAATGTAACCCGTATATCTATAAATATACCTTCTAATAGTGCGCTAACTAAATAAACTGATAGGTTGCATGGGCTGCCATAGCCTATTTGCATTTTAGAACATTTTAGATTCTAAAATGTCTGTTTTGACTGATCACATTTAGTGCTGTTTTTAACCGTTGACGCAGTTTCTAAGAATGCATTTCTGTGCTTGCCCTGTCTGTAATATCATGTTAATTAAAATTTCCAGATTCGTATTTTGAAAATATTAATTGACAGTTGAGGTAGAGATCAGTTTAACCAAGGCCTCTTTAGCAAACCATGTGTGACACACTTCAGATGTAATTTGTACCAAGTTTGTGATAGCTTTTTTATGGATTTTCTAGGGCAAATACCCAGAGTTTGTCAACCAACAAGATGAACAAACCCATCGCTGGCTCAGTGACTTCCGCACGAAGTCATTCTCTATTCCCATCAGTCTTCAGGCTGTCGATGGTAAGCCCAAATAGTGTCTAAGCTAGCGAATTCCTTATTTAGACAGATATTACGTTCGTCGAATATTCGTTTTATAAATCAACAAAATCTTGTTACATTTGCATGGCTGCTAATTTCACTGTATGCAAAATGCATTTTTATTTTCTAGCAAATCGCTATATGTGTTTAATAATTCCACATGCACCCGGTGCAGCGGTTGATCTAGCGCAGGATGTTCACCTTGCTCAAGTGATGGTGCATTTTATTCGTGAAAAAAGTAATTATTTTTTAATTATTAAGAATTTGAATTTGAAGTATTTGGGTAGTTTGCTATAGTAAAGGTAATGATTATCATGGCCCGGGTTAATTTTAGCCAAGTTTCATGGTTACTAACTGGAAAACATTCGACGTGCATAAATTGTATATTTGGATTAATTTAGCCACCAGTTTTCTAAAAAAAAAAAAAAAAGCGTTTAAATGGTGTCACCCAGCTTTACATCTTATGCATACATTGTATCTGCTTCATTTTGCTGGTATCATACTAAATAAGTAGAAATGATTGAGAATTTCACATCATTAAATAGAAATATCCCCATTACTCAGTTTTATGATGCATGAGCATTGCTTTTTTCTCCAAATGTTATTATAGAGAAGTATCGCAAATGTATTTGCTATTGACAGTCAGAAATGTCAAAGATTATCTAACCATACAAATGCATATTGTAGAACCAATTTGTGCTGTTGGAATGGGAGTCGCAGCGCTATTCTGCGTTGGAGGAGAGGAAGGCAACAGTTGGGAATTTAAAAATTATTCCTTAACTTCGGTAATTGTCGTATTTACCAGGCAAAATGTAATTCTGAACCTGTCAGTTAAAGTGCATTCTTATTGTTCACTTCCTGCAGGCTTCTGTTTTTGAGCTGGCCAGATTACCAACTTTTTCCGAATTGCCAATCATTCCAGAGGATGTCATAAAAGACAGAGGTGCCTTATTTACTGGTATGCTGGTTTCCAGTCTGTTGAATTTTAACTGAAGTTTATGTGGAAGTTATAACATCCGATCAGTGGCATTTTATTCTCGCCTGTTTAAACACGGTCTTACTGCATTTTGTTAGTGATGGCGATGCATTTTATTTAAATATGCATGCATTTCTGGTGACGTTGCCCAATAACGTTTTTTTTTCTTTACCAGCGAGTGAGCCTGATGCAGTTCATGTCGTTGTCGATCGACATTTAATCACCGGTCAGAACGAACCATCAACGATTACAGCTGTACAGAATCTCATTTTAATGTGCAATCAGAAGTAAGTATAACAAATATAATTCTTTGGGGAAGAGTGGCCAGCTAATAGATATATAACAACAAAACTAATGATTTTGGTTCGTTGACTTTCAGACAAAGCAAATTGGCCAACAGACAATAGTGAGGACATCGTGCCTAACATTCTGCGCTTGATGGCCAAATTACTACAATTGTCTAAAATTAAAAGCTCAGAACTGTTTTATTGTTTATTTGCACACATGCATGGCAAATATCTCCAGGTAAGCATATTGCGATAAGTTTTATTCCTTTGGAACAGTGAATTTTATCTTCTAAAGCAGCAGTTCTAAATCAGTAATTAATATCTCCTTAGAATACTAAAAATGGAGTTGCACAATGCATTCATTTCATGATTGAAAAATGTCACCAAGATACAAAATAGACTGAATTGCATTCTACACCGTGAGATATATTGACCCCAGTTGTTATGCATTTCCCGTGCGACTGGCCTCTTAATTCCCAATAAAATAGGCAATTCACAAACTAATCCATAAGAATGGTCACGTTTTTATTTTACAAAAGCTTTTTATGCATCTGGAAAAAAAAATCCAAAATATCTTCATATAAGAGATTTACATTCAGAGAGATCTTGGGAGCCCCCTGGCTCTATGTCGGGTTTAAAAATATATAGCAGAGCTAATTTTAAAGTTTCGCTGTAACAGCTTCAGCGGTTTGGGGAGGGAGGGGTTGAGGATGTTCGGCAGAAGGTTGCTGAGAAGGTACCTGGGCGTTTGGAAGGTTATGTTGTGGTGGCTGTTGCTGCTGCTGTGGTGGTTGTGGTGCTGCCACTGGTTTCTGTTGAGTTGGTTGCTGTGGAAGCCCTTGTTGGGGGATTGCATTGTGACCCTGTTGTTGTTGTTGTTGCTGTTGATAACCATTTGGCGGTTGTTGTTGCTGTTGATAACCGTTTGGTGGTTGTTGTTGATAACCGTTTGGTGGCTGCTGTTGATAACTGTTTGGTGGCTGCTGTTGATAGTGATCATTCTGCCACTGTGGCATTCCTTGTTGCTGGACGACGTATTGTTGTTGACCTTGTGGTGGACCACCTTGATATTGTGGCACTTGGCCTTGTGGGTACCCTTGCTGATACTGTTGCTGTTGGTATTGTTGCTGTCCGCCTGGGTGGTTTGGCATCTGAAATGAATGTATTTTTCCATTGATCTAGCTTGCAAATCTGACCGCAGGTTGCCAAATTGTGGCCTGCTAGATTCAACTGAATGGTTACTGAGCAAGGCGGCTTAGTAGCAGCACGTCCGCCTTGCATTTGGGAGACTAGGGTTGGAATCCCAGGTCTGCTATTCTAATTGTCGCTTTCGTGGTTTGCACAACCACGATAGTATCTCAGTAATCAGTCACGACCGTATCCCCCACCCCATCCCACTCATCCTTCAGTTTTTCTAGCTGTTCTACATTTTTAACTTCACTTGAGTTTAAACTTGGGTTGAACAGAGTGACCCCCTACCTCAAGGAATCTACATGCAGATTGTAGGGTAATGAATAAAATAGAATAGGGCTACCCTTTGGAAGACCAATGGTATGGATCCGTAGCTCCTTAAGTGACCTGGAATAAGGGGTTCTACCACCTGGTGGTTTTGTATAGACTCCCTCAACCAAATTAAGAATGTTCACACTAAGCAATTTTCTCAAGAAGGCCCATGCATTGAGTCTCCCGTGATCATTTGGGAAAAACTCATCTCACCAGGTTAGAGGGAAAGAAGGCATGTTTTTGGCTTTTTACAAGTGAATGGTTAAAATCCATGTCTGCTTTCCTGAAGCTAATGCCAAGTGTTTAAAAAATCAGTCATTAATAGATTGATTTCTATAGTTACAATAGTTGGTTGTGTTTAAAATTAATTTCTAGATACAGAGAACGGTACTCACCTGATGGTTGTATGCTCCAGGAGGGACAGGCTGAGGATACCCCTGTTGGGGATGGTAGCCGCCCATCTAATAAGAAATAAGCATATGGCTGAGACCACAGTTTAAACAATATTTTGAAAGGCACTACGATATAGTATTAGAAGCCTTGCCTGGGGATTTGGTGGTAAGTGCTGATATCCTGCCCCAGGATGCACTCCCTCGGGAACGTAGACTGGCACTCCTCCAGGGGGAATCATGCCCTAAAGAGGGGTTATTCTCAGACTTCCATACAAGCACAACATCGCATTAAACAACCTTAACTGGAGAGATGTTACTTACGGCTTGATACTGCCTCTCATACTCCAGGAATTCTTCTTCACGAAACATTTCCTGTTCATCGAGTCCCTGCCATCCCTTTATTGTGAGAAAGTACATCATTTATTGCAACAAATGGTACGTGGTTCGCAATGAGTAATAAATAATTTCAGCTTACTGGATCCTGGTTGAATTCATTTCTCCTGGTCATTTCCATGAACTCCGATATGCTTATGAGGCCGTCATTATTCGTATCAGTCTTCAAATTTAAAACAGCACATTGCCTTATCCGTCAACATTACACTGTCTAGCCACTGCCAAGTCACAATTACCTCATTTACTACGTGCTCTCTCATACGATCCATTTCTTCTCGGCGCTCTAGCATGTCATCGTCGGTGTTATTCTGATTGTACATTTTATCCAGCTAAACCCAGGACAAAAAGTATTGCGATCAGCAAAAGAGGCACCCAGTCCTCATTTATTACTGTGCTTACATGAATATAAGCATATGAATGTTTTGTGTACAAGAAATTACGATAAATCTTAAAATGTAGAGTTCTAGACTGCCTGTCAACCGAAAGTACGCCTTTGTAGGGACTTTTGCCGCATTTTTGATAAGAATGGAGGGAAAAAGACTTTGGCAAGTTTGAACTGGAAATTATTGCTTATGCGGAGGCAAACAATCTAGCAGTACCTTGTTTGTTAAAATGTAAGCCTTTTTCAGGAATTTTAACCTTAAAACTAAAGGGTGCAACTTAGATTCGAGGGCAGGGGGCATTCAATACCTCATGCTGGAACAAGCTCATGACTTCTTCTTCGTTCCAGTAATCGTCACCATCCAAATCTTTAAAAAAACAATTCATTATCCTTATTTAATTTCCTGAGACATAACGGGGGCATATTTTGCTCGACACCTACCATGCATTCTAAAGAATGTTTTCGGGTTGAACTCCTCAGCGGGCATTTGGTCCCCTTGCTCCCAAACTTCCTCCAATTGCTGCTTGCTGCCCTGCAATAGAGTAAAAAAATACACCTTGGTGAACTGAGCAGTCCGCTTGATATTCAAGTGCAACTAGTCAGTTAATTACCGGATGATGAAGCTTTGGGTGATCCTTGTGTCTCCTTTGCTTTTCCAAATAATCCTGCTCAGCCTGTTTGCGCTTTTCCTCGTCCATCATCTTCAACTCCTGTTGCCTTCTGTGTTCCTTCTCCATTTCGTAAGCTTTGAAGTCCTTTCGTCGTTCCCGATCTATTTCTTCCAGATCTTTTGTCGTCTGAAATTGAAACGATTTAATTTCTATATGCAAGGTTTTCATGGCTTGCTCTTGCTTATTGTAAGCACAATTTCCACGCACCTGCTGAACTAATTTGCGCAGGTCGGCAATCTCAAAGGTGTGCTCGTTTTTCACGTCCAAGTGCAACGGCATCCCCACCATTCGACGATCTATTCCTACGTTCGCAAAACAAATCGGACAGCTTGTCAACCCGATTCGCTAATCTCAACAGTGCCGCCAATAATCATGCAACGTTCAGAGCAGGCGCCCAAAGCCACATGATGCAAGGCAGATAGGAGCATGCGAGATACGAAAGAGAAAAGCCATTTGTCCGAGCTGTGTGCCAACCTAATGAATCCTCATTGCCATTTTCCGGGTACACACCATTGCTTAGTTCATTCTCCCGCCTGGCAAGACGACGCAATCGCGCCAATTCGTTCCTCTTTACCTCGTCCAGTTTCGATCGGATGTGACGGCTCACGAATTGAAGCTCGTTCGCAATTTTTCCGGACTGCAATGCAAATCAGAATATTCGACAAACAATGAACCCTGATTGGAAAGCGCCTTCGGCAAGCCATGCTTACTAAATGCGATATAAAGCAAGTTAACCGAAGATGGAGAATTTTGTGAAGAAATTGGCAAAATTCCTCATTATCAGTTATGCCAAAAAAACTGGCCTTCATGTTTCTCGGTTAACACAAATTCGCTTTTCGAGGTTCCAGACTTCCAGTTATTTCAAACTAAAATCTAAGCATATTCACCGTTTTCTCAAGCTACATACATATACCCAAATCACAAGTATGGTACTTGAGAAAAGAATGTATAAACATTTTATGTTACATATATGTAGCCTAAATCTAAGAAAGTAATTTACTTTCCATTTTGTGCATTATTTGAATTTGCATTATATCAGGTTTTTTTGTATAATTTTCAAAAAATGTACACAAAACTGGTAATAGCGGGCGACCAAATCAAGGAGAAAATAAATTGGGAAAACAATTCCTGAAACAAGTCCGGTTTTTTTCCAGACTTCATTCGTTTTTATGATTTTTAAATTTGGTTTAACCCAACAACTTCCTGTAAAGTGACCTTTGCCTTAGCAGCTAATTGAGAGAATTCTTTAATTTTTATCAATGGCCAATATTGTACACATCAAATTTAAATAAATGAAGCTAAGAGTACAATCAAACTATGTTATAACGAACGTCAAGGAACCAAACCAATTTGCTTGGCATAATCGTTAGCACAACATTAATTTTTTTCCAGTAAATAATAAACACTAATTCTACGTGCTATTAAGCACTCAATTATCATTAGTTAGTTAAATCTTTTTAATAAATTTAAAACTCATGGAAATTGCAACCGATTAGTTGCCAAGTGGGAATTTTGCTTATCCGATTATTTGTTTAGTTACGTTTTGCGAGACACAAATTGACATGGGGTTACCTAAGGGTTAAATTGGAAGCTCGGATATCACACTGTGATAGTAAGGAAAACTAAAAGTAAATCTAGATTTTGGAAACTTGCATACCGTTTGTGCCACATTATCTCTTATATCCGAGAAGTGCGCTCATTACAACCGCGTTTTAATCCTGAAATAATCCATTTTCGAAATTTCCTTATAATTCAAACCTAACTATGGTCATTTGATCATTATACCGGAGTTAAGTTATTCTAAAAAACTTGCCTATGGTGTCACCATTATAATAAATATTCTAAACAAATCTCCTATGCAAATATTAATAAAAATATATCGTTTGTAATTAGTTTAGACTGTACTCCGAAATATATATTAATTGAAGTTTAAAAACTCTTATTATTGAGTTTAAAACATAACAAAAGAATATTGTTGGGTAACTTACAGTGATATCCTCCATTTTTGCGCCTCCCAATTTATCCTTAAATTCCTTATCCTCTTCGAGAAATTCTATGATTTCTTTTAAATAACGCTCATATTCCAAGCCCAACTCCTGGAATAAAGCACAATTAAATCTCTAGGGCACAATAATTGAACCTGTGGCGACTAATATGTGTTTCAAATTGTTAACCATTTTCTGATCATCCCTTTTCCTAGATTCTTTGGCCTCCTCTGGAATTACTGGTGGGCCAACGACGCATGGGATCAACGCACCGAGGATCACAACCAAGACAGGGAGGGAAGTTATTGGCACTCTCATCTGAAATAAAACCGGTATTTACACATCACGTTGACTGTTGCATTTAATTAACAAATCCTTTAAGAAAAGCTTGTATCCATCAAATAGACTACCTCAATTACTCCAGATCAAGAATGATAGGAATTTATCGTGACATCTCGACTTTACTATTCATTTTCATAATGCCAATTTCACAATTAGTGGTTACATATAGCACCATATGTTGATAAGAAAATATCGTCTACCATAAATAAGGCAAATGCGAAATGAATCATGCGAATAGACTTCGTTTCATGAGAATTGAATAAAAAAAACAACAACCAGGAAATGCTAAGATAATGCAATTCTACGTTGACAATTTTTTTATACATGTAGGTGTTACCTACAGCAAGAGAATTGGAAATTTCGCTCGTTCGCAATATCCAACTAGATTGTAACATGTAACAATTTCATATACTATTTAACCGAAAATGTTTTAACAGACCTTGTCAGATACAAACAATCCAATATGCTGCGGGAAAGGTTCTTTAACTGCCCATCTGCTACGGTTTAGCGTCGTTCAGGTGAGGTGGGGCAAGTTTAAATTGGTAGAAGTAGGTCGGAAAATTGGACTAGAATTACGTAAAGAAACGCTAATCGCAATCTTCCACGTATTTCAAGGAAATATCCGCCAAAAATACCCCCTTTTACGACGATGATGTGGGCTATCCCACGTGTACTTCGGCCTCAATACGCTCTCATTGGCTAGTTTTGGAACACTGCGCTGAGAAGGCGAAAACCAAAGTGTTTTTTTTTTCAAAAATTTAATTTAAAAGAATGGATTACTGACA
>JAQIXS010004752.1:0-14284 GCA_034700785.1 Rossiulus vilnensis
ACTCAATGTAATCCCCTCCAAATAACGGACAAAAAATCCGGTCCCGCGAGTGTCCGGTATTCGGAGGTTTTACTGTATATGCAAATACAAAGCATGCTAGGCTATATGATTTAAAAATAATAAAAATAAAGCAATTTCCTGTCTTAACTTTGGTGATAATAACTATTGGATTTTGTACCATAAATTGTAAGTTAGTTGCCTTTTAATTTTTGGATAACATCAAAGGATAAAAAATTGGTAATTAGCAAAAGTCGGAAAATTAGTAGATAATACCAATATCATGACTTTTCCATGACTTCCATGAACAGAAATTAAATTCATGACTTATTATTACTTCTCATTCCAGTTAACACCTTCAGTTTTAGTGTATGTCAAAGTAAATGCAATATTGATAAGTCATATTTCCCTGACGTTGACAAAAAATTCATTACTCCCCGGAGTTTTACAAAATAAATCATTGTTTTCAGACTATCCCCAGTCTTTCCAATATATTCCTGATAATTACTGGTTTGCCAGCTCTTCCAGGTCTAGGGAACCCTGCCTTGTCATCTATCTACCATGTAATTCTTTAACTATTCGCAGCTCCCTGGAAGCTTCAATTGCACCACATGTAAAACAAATATGATGCATATAATTCACTGTAGACGGGCTAGAAATTCGACAAAGTGTTTAGTGATGCTCATCTTTAAGATTTTCCATTCAAAATAGAAAACTTGAAGTATTTGTACTGTGCTCGATTGCATCAATTACACATATGCTACAGTTTCAGATACATGCTGTGACATCCATGTCTATCAATTTAACCTACGAGCAATTGTTCTCAACTAAGCGTAGAAAAAATCGACAACAAAATATTAATTATGGGAATAAGATACACATTCATAGATGTTTGATGAGGGGAAAACGTCATTAGCAAAGGGCAGGCATGCGAGCATTTGCATGGCTTGGTGGAAATCTCCTTAGAGATATTAATATTTCCGTTTAATATGTGTTCTCTTTTCTGCATAGAAATAAAAAGTCATATTAATATGCATTTCATCGAATTAGCATACGTACCTCAAATTTAATGCCTAAAATATATCGCGAATAGGCCCTGTACGGCTTCGCCATTTATGAAAGGCTTCACAAGGGAACCAAGTTCAAAATTGTTTAATTTGACTGGACAAAGTTTTCTTATATTAATCAATTTTAAACAATTGAATTCAAAGAAAAGAGACACGCATTGAATAATACTTTTCCACTATTTTGTAGGACAAAAAGGACCATAAAATGACGCCGCATTGTCCTTAACATGTGCTATGCTAAATGACATCAAATTGCAATTCCAAATAACGTCCATTTTTCTTCGTAATCTGGTGTTGTTATAGGACCAGTTGTTGCATACGATCACGCAGAAAATCATGAATGAAACAGGCTCATCAGCAAAATATGCAACGGCCATTTTGATTCATAGCCATCAATAAATCGCCTTTTGTTTCCCCATTGGGCCTAATCATATAGTGCACCGTGGCACGGACTTGACACCATTGTTAAAGCGAGAGTAGAAAGCGTGCGGCTGAAGTCTAGTTTTAAAAGCTTAATAACACGGTTAATCCATGTTTTATAATTTGGGAGGAGACGAGGAAATTCACCCCCTCCCAGTAATCTGAATGGATTTATGACAACCTTCCATTGCCTCCACGCTACACTGTAAATCATGGCGTGTTCCTTTCAGGCAGCCACGCAATGATCCACATGGGATGCTGCAGTTTGCAGGCTTTCAATGTCTTTCTTGGGAGGCGATATTACAATGGCAACCCTTCAGGTCCAACACTCCCTCCCTGCAGACATACCCGATGATGTACAGGGTGCTACAAAAATCGTAAATTTCGAGTCACGAGCGGAACGTGCACGAAGGTTCACTACATGAATGCTCATATATTGCACACCCGTGGCGACACATGTTCCAGATGATATTGTTTTTTGTGGACCAAAAGTCGTCATATTTAGAGATAAATAAACAAACAAATGATGTTATAAAGTCCCAACATCTCACGTCCAACTGAATTAATTTCCTCTGCCATTTAGTGCTATGAGTTACATTCATAGCAGAAGATTAATTAATTGCCTAATAAATGAAAATAAAAGTTAATAGTGCTATCATTTATTTTGCTTATATTACTGTGATTGTAACCAGCCATCACAGGGAAAGACAGTGACCATGCAAGAAATGACGTTTTTGCCATGAGGCCTTTTTCAGAATGCATTTCGAAGTACATTCATCAGTGCATTTTGAAATGAATTTAACAATGGAATAATTTTAAAATGCATTTTAAATGATGCATTGTTAATTCATTTCTTTTTTGTATAGGAATGATAACATGGACGTGTAATTATGTTGTTTATGTACATGGCTTAATTTCCGCTTAAATATGACTTCTTTAGAGGATATTTGTAAAATTTCAGTATGTTGAATATTTAAAAACAACGTCCATTAGGGACGAGATGACGCTATATGGACGTTGTCTGTTTGCTACTTGGGATGCGATAATTTAAATGGCTGAATTGGTAAGAAAGTGTAACAAAATCTAGGAATATCGATATTGCAGTGCGATGCATATTACATAAATCTGTACATGTATCGGCACAAGGTAAATAATGTGCAGACAGTATCTCATTTAAAACACACTGGTTTAAAGGCTTTTTAAATGTGCATCATGTATTAACGCCATATTACCCCAAAAGAAATGCACTGAAAATAAACCAACCATTAACTTATTCTCTTAATAAAATGTGCTACACTCGAGTTTGCCACCATGCATTTGGTGGTGTTTCCATACGTGCATATCTCTCCGTTCTAATTTGAATGCAAAGTAGAACGCCTAAGCCAGCCAAAGTTCCATGCATGTTTACAGCTAATCTTCGTACGCTATATTAAACAAGCCAGAGCTTAATTTTACGCCCCTATTTCATTAACGTAAGCAGTTTCGTTCCTTTGTCAACTCGAATAAAGCATATTAGACGTGTATTACAAAAATGAGTATATTGTACACCTGGAGGGGGAAAAAGCAACCTGTGCATGTACGAGAAGGCCCATAATTCATTTGGGATATAACATTATAACTATAGGGCAAAAAGGTGGGCGGGGGAATAGCACGAAAAGGATGCAGAACCATTATTATATGGCTGGTGGCAATGGGGGTCTCCTGCGTTAGAAGCCACGGAACAACAACACGAAAACGAGAGCAAAAATCGGCTGAAACATGCATTAAGTATGTTGAAACGCCCAAATCTCTTTCATAAATTACCATTAAGGGGTGACAAAATTGCGCACCGTACAATCGCTTCAATGCAACGACCGTTAGCCCTCGGTGGGGCCACGTGTTTACGATAATGTTGTTTTCTTGGAAGCCAAAACCTGAAGCTGGCTCTGATTCGAACCAGGCTTATAAATTTTAAATGACATCATGGAAACGAAAAGGGAGGGGGCCCCACGAGGTAGCCTGCCTTCCTTTTAGCTAAAATCGCCCCTTTAAATTAATCACTATATGGAAGTTCAACCATTTGACCAAATAAAGGACCGTGCTCTCTGTTTTCTAGCCAGTGCTAAAACTAGAGAAGAGTGCAAGTCTTTCAATAAATGATCGAAGTTCAGTTGCTGGAAACACTACAAACGCTATCATATGTTTTAAGGAAATATTTTAAAATTTGTTTTATCCTGTTACATTAACACACCGGTGAGCAAAGAAACTGGCCCACCTAAGGCTCCTTTAGTGAACAATTTAAAGCACTTTCAAATACAACTAAATTCACTTCAAATTCCACTTGAATTTCATAGGGCAATAGTCTGAAAATGTAACACCATAAATTCATTCCAATTGTACAGAAAATGCATCATGCTTTAAACAAATTATGCAAAACATTATCACTGCAACAATCTGATAAATTGATGAGGTGTTTTAGTCGAATTAGTCACATTTTCAAGAGAAATACATTGTTTACAAAACGAGCTATACCGATTTTACACTGGATATCTACTTGCTGACTTAAAAACGTTATTAATACCTTTACATGTACATGTAGATAGGCCAGTTTCTTTACTCGCATGCAAGTATATATTTATTGTATAGTTACATCTTGAAGATATGATTTGCGTTTAAATTAAAGTTCAATCGTGAAACTTCACAGGTGCAAAATAAAATCATTAAGATTTGCCTTTCGAAATCAGCTCGAATCAGCTCGAAATGTCCACTATTTTATCATCATATATAAAACTCATAAGCGCAATGAAAAAACTAAACCATGTATAACATAATTGGGCCATTTATTATCATTATTATTCAAAAAATATAATTGCGTTATTAAAGTGAGTTGCTTAAAAACAGTGCGTTTATCAACGGTCATTATTATTTTAACTCACATCAAAGAGAATCAAACGGAATAGACATTTTATTACAGTCCGGGATATTTGTAGCTGGCATTAAAACTGGGAGAACATTCACATGCATTTTTAAATGAAGTACAGTAGTTTGAGAACGCGCTTCAAAAAACATTGAACTTTTGCACACGTAGCATTTAGAAATTCATTTAATGCACTGCATGTAACAGTTCTCATCTAAGTTATCTTTTAAATGTAGTTAGTTGCATGCTTGTCTAAGAAGTTAAATACATTTCCTAAGTACATTATTGACTACATTCAACGCATAGCGTATTACAGCTTTTTCGGTGATTAGTGTCATGATTGTGTCGCTTAACTTCAGTCCGTCTAATTTAATAAACAAGCATGAATTTATGGATGAAACCCAAAAAAGACTGAAGGTCGTCCTGACCGTGTTAACGCGCGGCTGTAGCATACTCTTTCTTTTAAAACTCACCACATGGATAGTTTTACGACAGGAGGGAACTGTAATTGGTCCATGGTTAAGGGATAATTGCTTATTCTCACCGATACCCCAAAAATGAGAATGATGATTATGCTCACGCACAATTAAATACGAGTTTCAGCTGGAATTCGTTAGATAATTTCACAGAATGTTGTCCCTTTGGCTAGCCCATAGATATGCACACGCTCTCCTAAATAGTAAGTCCACACGAGGCAGTCACTAACCAACAACCGTGCAACTCCCTCATAATTTATGTGGTTTTTTTAAAGTTTTTTTTTCTTCTTCAAGTACGTCGGGGAAACCTGGACAACTGAGTTTTTAATTACAGGTTGGCTATAATTGGTAAGAAAACCTGGCCGTCTGAAAATAATTGCATGCTCAAAGGAAGTGTAAATCCCAGAACATCTTGCATGATCGCAGATTGTTTTTCGACCACTCACATTCGGGTTTCCGTAATAGTGCCGTTACTCAATTATGACCGATCTGCATAGTTATATTATTACAAAAATTTGGAAGTAAAATGTGACCTATTTAAACTTAAACATCGCGTATCATCGATGAAACCTCAGAATAAAATTTCAAGCCCAAGAGCGATTCAATGTCAGCCCAAAACCACAGGGCTATAGCACAATACAACTACTTGTAGGGCCAACGCGTGGCTGTAATCAACCGCAAAATTAAATAGAACTCGCCCATGCTTTCCCATTAAACGTCACATAAATCGCCAATCATATTCATTTAGATTTCATAGCAAAACATTAGGCAGACCCTATGGCATTCGTCAGCCGTTTCTCATATTTTTCTTTTATTAGCGGCGTGCGCGCAGTTCGCTGAGCATGCTCACTACGTCGCAACGCAAAATAATAACAGTTTAGATCCTGTTACAGTCGGTGTTCCCTTACACGACTTACGAGTGGATTAAGTGCGGATTAACGACTCCGCAATAATCATAAATTATTACGAGCTTTCATTATGCGCGCTTCCATTCAGGGCCTTCACGAAAATACGCGAATCAATGGAGAAACAGGAGGGCTGAACTCAGGCCCTTTTGGGCTTTATTTACAGTCAAAATGGCATAAGTGTGGTCACGAATGACGTTCAAATGTCCTTCTAGTAAGGTATTGAACTCATTTGGGAGCTGAATCACCAGTCAACGGTAATGGTAAGGTACAGTATGTGTCCACATAGGTTATTACGTTATACATAGGTAGGTAACAATTAGTTAGTGGGCAGAGAATCGTTTTAATAATTACTACTGTAAGTTATCTCAAGTGACAATAAAATGTTTTATCAAAAAATAAACAACGAAAAGCGAGCTTACATATTTAAGCCAAAGGAAATTGCCTCGCAATTTTATCCAAAATGTCCATAATTTGGAGAAACGAAATGTCCTTTTTTCCATCAGTACTCAGCCAAGTGGCCGGGTAACAAATCCTGCGAGGTGTCACGCGTTTTTCGAAGTATTTCGGTTTTTACGTGGCCCCGGAAGCATTCGATGCGTTGAGTGTGAGCACGGGTAACTGAATCAACGAAATTGTTAGGTTAGGTGGACACATACCTTAATGTTTTGGACTTTGGACATGTTTGGTTACCAATTGTTGACATAATTGTTGCATAATAACCTTCGTGGACACATACCTTACCAATACCCCAGTCAACATCCATGCACTGGTGGAAAATCGCACTTTGCGTTGTAAAATTATTTAGCCATTCACCACTAAGTTGCCATGCCATTTTTTAACTTTGAAAAATATTAGCCTTGAAAATATTAACTTCGAAAATATTGGCTCGCTGCATCCTTTAGCATACCTTAATTATAAGATCATTACTGATGTCATATTTGTCATTACTCATTACCTTCTGAGAATGACATTTCTAATTTTTATCTTTCAATCAATTAAATGATTCACGTGGATAACAGAATTATACCAGTACTAAGCTTTATAAATTGCTCGCAAGTTGATTTGTTATGTCCTAATAAAATAAGGCTACTACCTTCTGCGAATGACATTGATAATGATCGTGTAAGGTAAACTGGAATGGAATATTTGTCAGTAACGATGTGAATTTGACAATATCTTGTGCTGCTTTCAAGCAAAATAGGTGTAATGATAGTTTGCGATTTCATTATTAATGTCATGTAAGGTACGTTTTTTACTTGCTCTTGCAACGCTCTTTCCTTGCTACTCATTTTATGGTAAGAAAAAACACACTAAGAGAATATCCTGGAAATGTATCTATCAATGTACCCGACAATTAATGTCACCTCACTGCTAGCACAAATGATCGAAACGACATTTTTTTTCATTAAAAAATGACAAAAATATCATAGCGACATCAGATTGACTGTTTATTTTTTATTCAGCGCAATGATTTACATGCACAGTACAATTAAACCAGCAGAACTCATGTCGATTTCGCAAAATAGCTCACTGTGCTCACACTGTCGCACCTTATCAAATCATTGAGCTGGCTTCGATGAAAATAATGCTTATTAGGTCAGGAATCCCATAGATTCGACATTTACTCCCGCGAAACGTGTGAAGCAGGCATTAAGAGTTCACATGAGTTTGACATCCTAAGCAGGCATGCATAATATTCTTTGCTGACAAACTGTCACGCAGGCCTACTTATAAGTACGTGAACATCTTCATCTGTTCAACATCAAATCGATGACAAATTATGTGGCATGACTTGATGCGATCTTATTAACGAACCATTATGGTACAAAGCAACGGTGTAAGACTTACCTACCAAAACAGCTGGCAATAATCAATAATAGGCTGAAATAATGTCCCAGGAGAAACCACTGATCGCACCATTTGGGGCAAAACTCCTCACTTTTTATGCTTGCCAATCCCTTTTTTCACTGTTAGTACAGTTGTCACTCTTAACAAAACAACGCACCTTCATCTGTCGATCCAGGTCGTTCTGAAGCACCAGGCGAAAAGAAGTCAATTTCTGTGCACTCCAAACTGCGTTAAGATAATTAAACTAAGGCCAAAGAAATATTCTCATCAGGCCGTCAAACTCGTTTTACAAATTTGGCGCCCAAAATGATGCAATTTACACTAGGGTGAGCCAGAAGTTTCTAACAACGCCATTGAAAATATCGACACATGGTGTTTATGCAGTCCATTGAAACAGTTGAATGGGGGAAACGTATAACCCAAGGAAACTGCATAAACATCTGATATCTAAATCTGCATTGCTCTTAAATTTATACTGTCACGTTCCAGACTCTCTATCCATATTTCCCACTAGGCGGCGACATTCCCGCATTCCATCCTTGGAATTCCAAGGATGACAAGCCGCGTGCACCCCTTCACAATAGTATTATGAAATTAACTTACGTATAATTATGACTGAATTATTAACTTAAACGTTATTCAATTTGTCAGTAATACAAATACATTTACCAATTCCGTAAAAATTCAAAACGATACGTTCTGCCACATCAATAAATAGCAAACAGCAGTTGTCTAGTTTCACGCAATAAAGCTGACCAGAATTGCAACTTCTTTGGACAGATTGAATTGGTGTCAAATTTATCTGTGCTTCATTAACAATTATACTTTTGAATAACAAATGTTAAAGAAAAAAATGTAAACTACATTCCAGCAATGAAATCTCATTACCACCAACAATTAGTTTACATTTCAATTTTTCTGGCATTTGCCTCTCGAAACTGGGGCAATTTCACTTTAATCATCTGCGTAAACAAATGTACATGTAAATTACGAAAGGAGTGGGTTAAGGTCATCAAAATCTTCTCCAGTTAACAGGCAACATAAAATGTAAGAAAGATTTATTGAAAGAATAACGCACAAAACATGTAAACAAAATGAATGAACAAAGGCTTCCATGATCCGTCATGATCCAATTTAGTCATTCCAGGCTAAAA
The DNA here is from genome assembly GCA_034700785.1 of Rossiulus vilnensis. Taxonomy (NCBI): domain Eukaryota; kingdom Metazoa; phylum Arthropoda; class Diplopoda; order Julida; family Julidae; genus Rossiulus; species Rossiulus vilnensis. The sequence continues at coordinate 8,767 of JAQIXS010004752.1, forward strand.
ACTACAATGAACGTTTTTGTAATTCCAGATTAATAAAAGCTGTACGAACACTTGAAACCTTTAATAATTAATGGTACAGAACTCGATTAAACAACATCAGATGTTGTATAACAATACCTGCCACCCTGAATTAAATTCAAACAGATGCAACTTTTCACCTATCCACTTTGATCAAAAATTTTCAGAACAAAGACTGAAAGAAAGTTTAATTTCCCTAGCTCTCGCAACCCTCAGGAACTTTTGCACTCTCGCTTCAAAAAATAAAAAATGTTTACCGTGGACAAAACAGATAAACATCTGCAATGAAATATCACGTGCACACCGGCAGATTTCCATTAAAAAGCTTCGGAAATGCTGGTTTATCTTTTGGGTCAATTTTATGTGACTGTCACTATGTTTAAAGCCATTCAAGTATGCACATACTGATGATAGCATGCAGAATGGTATGTTCTATTAAAACTTCAAAAGCGAATTCCTACGGAATACCATTCAACAAAGACAATTGTTTATAGGCATTGAATTCTTTCACACTTACACAGTGTGTACTACTTTCAGTTAGCACTTTAATCTTCCGGGTGTGGTTCTTTTGGCTAAGAAGTGATAAGTTCCCATTTCAAATTACATTATCAATGCTCGCATACACTAGTCCAGAGAATTAATGCAAAACCACAATCGCAATCATTGTTAAAACTTCCACAATAAGCAAACAACTGTTCTAACTTACAACCAGCAAAAACCGTTCACTAACACCAATTACGTATTATAATTCACTCAAGCTTGTATCTTAAAAGCAATTGCTCGCCATATGGCATTGGGTCCGAAAACTCGCCACTCATTCTACATGATGTAAGAATGTTATGATGAACTTCCGATCGTCGTAAAATAATAAATACCAATAAGCTTCCTTTCACTATTGATTTCTTCTGAAAAGCCTTTGCTATTATTATTATTTATTAAATCAATTTTAAGGGAAAATAAGAGGAAAGGAAATCGGTATGGAACAGGAAGCTAGGTAATTTTAAAACAAAACAGACTTCCATTAACTTAACCATCATTGGAAGTATAGGGCATATCACCCTTTTCAACTTAGGTTTCATTCCCGTTACAAAGCTTTAGGCGAAACAAAAATCGTTAAATCTGAAGAAGAAATAAACTTGAGCAATAGGCTTGAACTAAAACACTCATCTTCATTTGCAAATAAAGAATAATTAAAATTTAAGAACAAGTATTTATACATGACCTATAAGGACTTAAATAGTAAAACTACAGGGTTGTCGACAAATTAATAATGCATGGCCAGTTGCATAGGTCTTTGTTAAATCTAAAATCCATTAATAATTTATACCAAGTTTGAGGACCTGCAATGGTTTAATTTTGAAAGTATTTGCGGAATAATATTAAATGGTAATATTTTGTTATTGTTAAGTTTTGCACAATAAAGTAATCCAAAATTAAAAAGTGTTCAATTTTGCATTATTTTCATTTATAAATAGAGTAATAAAAATCGTGAAGTACTTGCTGACAGTACAATTTTTGATGGGTGACATTTTTTCCAATTTAAATTGATAGCTATTTTCGAAATTTAGAGCATTGCAGAACAGGCTTTAGAAGCCTCTCAACCGATCAAATGAAAATCAAATACACACCAAGATTAGTTCGTTCTTCCACAGAACAAAGAGCTATATACGAGAGGCCAAATGTGACATAACTAAAGAGGTAGAACTAGAATACACTATGATGCAATCAAATCTTGAAAATACAACCCATTAGCAACTACACTTCCAAAGGATTAGTCGCATAGTAAATAAAATAAACAATTAAATTAAAAGTGAATTGAAGAAAACATACACAATTATAAGTCGGATTTTCATCCTGCATGCAAAATGTGATTAGACGTAATAAGATTTATAAATAATCCTGCCAGTAGAAAGCCATGCAAAGGTACAAATTGAGGTTTACAGAAGATTTCGAAGTTTTTTTTGTCACTGGCATTATGCCCTGAATGAATTGCATACGTTTTGCAAGCATAAAAAATCACGAATTTTTCGATTTTAAAACCTCTCGATATCTTGGTAAAACAAGAGTGACTGAGGCATTTAATAGAAGCAAACGTAATGATCCATTTGGCGCAATTTTAATTCAATATTTTTCTTATTTTAAAATTGAATAGCACTTATTGAGGCAGAAGCAATAGCTTATAAATCGCCAAAACAAGGTTTATCCGCATAATTTAAAAAAAAATCGATGGACCATTAGCGCCTGAAAAGCACTGAAAGAAACTAAAATCGAGCTTCATTTTGCTTGCGTTTTCCCTAATTAGGAATTTTAATTTTTTAAACATCATGTTTTTAAAACTGTATGCATGTCTGAGACGATCCACTTAATTTTGAAAGCATTGGGATGTAAAACAGTAAATTCTACTTGACATGAAACTAAATTCGTAAAATATTTAGGATAAATTGCATAAAGTTTACCAAACCTTCGATTTAATTGCTTCCGAAAATTTGCAAGTTACATAACAGAAAACAATGCCGAGATTTAGCTCACATTTCCTCTCAAATAAATAGACAACATCTATGCATACAGCTTTAACAGACAAGAATCTACTTTCTTCCAGTATGAATTTAACTCAATGGTAAATCATGTCACAAAATTCGCTTTGTAAAGGATTTCTAAAGTTCGCAACACTTTGAATTAATTTGCTGCAAACTGAGCATTGCATTAAGCAGATATGGTCAAAGTTAGATGCCAAATTTGGAACGTCTAGTCCATTCGCTGGGTATCAGCATCAGAGAAATTGCCTGTCAATTAACTGCAACTATCATTACTATGTGGTCATACACGAGACTAAGCATTTTGTAATTCTTTCCCTTTTTCAAAAGTCGTTAATTAGTTTCCATTACTTCGATGTGAACGCCAAGGGCAGAAAACGTTTTGAAAGATGTTGGACATTTGCAATGTTCCACTTATTTACCGCATTTCTTAATTGGACTCTGTATTCATCAAGATAACATGAATGTCGAGACACCGACATATTTCCCCTGACAATGGGGCTCCCACCCATACAAGAGCCATCGATATTTTTAAAAAAATGTACAATACATAATATACTTTCCTTACATTCATCATGCACTGTTGCAAAGAGATCCCAGACTATCAGTGCTTGAAGAATCTGTAAAACAATACCAGTAACGTTTAAAAATAAATGCCTTGATCAGGTAACAATACTTAAAATACAATATAATAGCAAGCAAAAAGGGAGCAAATCAAGGTTCACTCAAATTTTCAACCTCCCTGGCTTCTACAGCGTTTTGAAAAAATTTCACTGACTAAAGATCGAAAATAATGACATTTGCAAACACAAGGAACGTTATACGATTTAAAAAAAGAGGAATTCTCTATTTAGATGTTAACCTTAAACTATGTGAAAGCAAACAAAAATAGTGTTAAATTTTCCTGACTTTTCAAAATAAATCAGTATTCCCTGAACATTTCATGTCTTTCCAATTTCTCAGACAATTTCACGTTTTGTAGGTTTCCCCATCAGGGGAACCCTGTGAATGTATACAATTTACACTTCGGAATATATATATCAATAATATCAGAAAGCTATCAGATAGGCTTTTCACAGTGCAAAAAAGCATGCATTATTTGAATTTTTTTTCCCACGCTTATTATTTTATTTAGGCATTAAAAAACACAAAATAATAATACTTAATTGAAGTCAAAAGTATTAACTCATCCTTATGTACATGGTCAATAATTGACTACTACCCATACATTTACCATACTTTTCTTTAAGGAACTTTGAATACAAAAAAGGACTGACTAATTTCAGAGAAATAAATCGTTATCACAAATTCTTTAAACGTATTCTAATATTCCTGAATTGCTTACAATTAAGATTCAATTAAACAGATTTGCCTTTCATTTACAAAGACTGGCAACCATGGCTAATCAAAGTTGTTTGGACGGTGAACAATCAGAGAAAATGCCAAAACTGACTGCCAAAATTCAAACTAGATGAGCTAAACTTACTCTTCTTTTGTCTCCGGTACTTGTCAGATGGTCCCCATATGCGCACAGTTCCATCGTCAGAGGCGCTTGCTATCATTTGTGGGTATTTGGTATTCCAACAGACGCAGTTGACAGTTCGCGTGTGCCCCGTTAAGGTAGCGATAGGCAATTCTCGGCGTAGGTGCCAAATGTACACTTTGTTATCTGAGCACGAGCAAAATCAGTTAACATCAGGAACAAAGCATGTTCCATCAGCTAAAGTAATGGCTCACCTTCGCTGCCACTAGCAATGAAGTCTTGATTCAATCCTCCAAAACAAGAATGGATAGTAAAATAACCTTGAGTTACACCTTGAAACTTCCGAATCAGACACTTATCCTGCAGATCCCATAGATGGGCACCCTGAAAACGTAAAAGAACGAGGCCTAAGATGCATGTCTATAATCAGTGAAACAATTAAGAATAAACTAACCTGAGTTGCAGCATTTATAAGTACTAATCTCCCCCCTTCACTAACTGAAAAAGAAATTATTGGATACTCCTCTTGGATTCTACAAAGATACAAACCGAGAAAAATGGAATCGAAATTGAGCACTTGCAAGAATGAGTAAACAACCACAGATGGACGATTTCACAGGAACATGGAAACTGCGACTTACACGTTGAAATCTGAAAGTTCGTCAAAATTGTAACCACGGATTCTATGGTGGGTGTCTGCAGCCAGAACGGTACGTCCATCACTTTTGAAGAACAACCCTTGCACCCGGACGCCCTCCCACGAATCCAAAACATTGCCATCGAGATCCTAAACAATGAAACGTGTACCGAATTCGCAGCATTCTAACGATGCTGGCGCTGAGAAATATAAGTTTTCGGAGTACTTACACATTGATAAAATTGACCCTTGGCTCCACCACAAACAAACTTCTTCCCGTCTTTATGCCATGAGCAGCATGTTAAGACATCCTCTGGCGAGTGATTCATTTTTACTTTCATATCCCCAGTCTATGATTTAAAAGAGATCTTAATTTTTTAACATCTACCAGTGAACAAAAATAAACCAACCCTGCTCTGTTTGCATAATGTTCTTGACCTCAGCATTCCAAATACATAGTTCGTTATTCTCCTCCGGTCCGCATGCAATTATATGGACATCATCTGGGCTCCAGGCGATATAAGAAATTCCAATTGAATGTCCTTCGAGAGTAAACTTGTGTGACAACTCTAATGTATCCTAAGAGAGACCCCAGTAATTAATTTCTCGTTAGACAATTAAAAAAAAATTATTTTAACTACAAATCACAGATTCATTAATTAGGATATAATGAGCCACAAAGCTCATACAACAATTTGTTTCTTAAAAAACAACCGACTTTCTTATAATCTCTACCAAAGAAAAATCGGATTTAACCCAACGTTTGACATGAAATTCTTTCCTTATATTAAATATATACAGTAAAACCTCCGAATACCGGACACTCGCGGTGCTGGACCTTTTGTC
>JAQIXS010004753.1:0-14282 GCA_034700785.1 Rossiulus vilnensis
TCATTTTCCTGCTGATTTTCGGTGACTTTTCTTATGTCTTAGAGACTGGCACAAATTGACAATTGGTCAAAATTACTCAAATGTCCAAGTGGTCCATTCTGGGCAATTTCTGGGGTTGCCATTCAACCTCCTGGAGGGTGCTTGGCACCCCTGGCAGCCCCTAGTTATGCCCATTGGCAACCCAAAAAAGACGTCATATTGGGACTTTTCAAATTATACGAAAAAGGTCACTGGTTCTGGCAGTAAAACCCAGAATCGAAATGTGATGCTAATGTGAAAATTTCAATTATGGCATATAATTCTGAATCATGTCCGTAAATGCTCCTTATAGAAAACCTTGAGACTAAAATCTGGAGAACTTGCACGCTTTCATGACAGGTTAAAAAGTAATAAAATAAATTAGGACTGCCTGGAAACGGATTTTTGCAAACTTCAAACAAATCAGTTTGCGTAGCTAAGTTGGCACTAAAAATATGAATGACAGCTTCTTTGGGAGCTGGTCAAGGTAAACAGCTCCATAGAAGCTCAACGAAATTGACCATTTTTTACCTCTGTCAGAAAAAAATTCCAGCTTTGAACAGTTGAAAAAAAACAAGAAAATTGCATTCCCTTAGGTGCCTAGGTGCCTGAACAAATGTCTAATATGGCAGATGTTCGAATGAGCAATGATGTGGTGTGGGGGTAGATGTATAAGTCGGCAGAATTGGGCAAATTAAGTATAATTATGGAACAGTTTTTAATTAGTAAATGTGGAAAATATATTGCGCTAAAAAGACATGAATTTAGATTTCATTTGTCATCATTTGTAACATGGAAATAGGATGGCACATAAGTTAGAGAAATGATTTACATCAATTCAGAACCCCCGCCTCACCAGTCCGAAGACTATAAAGGCACTTCCGCTCCTTATGCACAACCTTTGAATTTACCAAGTATGCTCACACCCGAGAGAAAGGGGGTTTACGGGAGTTGCACCCGTCTCAGGAGGCGCACCTAGACAGAGCTGGTAGCTAACAAGAAGCTCAGCTGGGCACCAACGAAACGAAGTACAAACATTACAGTATGAGCTCCTCAGTTGCGAAACATTTTAATCTAGGCACCGCCGGTAACAGGGATGACAAGAGAAGTCAACCCTGGAGCCCCCATTCGCCCACCGGCGGCGCCGGATATGCAGTGGTAATTTGATTTTTGAATTGACTTTGTAGAGTAACGCAATCTCCATTGTTTGTACAAACAGTGTTACTCATGGGCATAAATGCACAATTTTATGGACAAATTTAAGAAAGCTTAACTTGCTTCACGAGGCCGGGTTAATTTAAATTCCACAATGGTACCTCACTTCCTGGCATACACTGTCCCCGAAATCGCTTTCGTCCTTTGGGGCATTAAACCTTAATCCGTCCGCATTAATTGCTGAAATTGGGAAACGTTGACGGAATCTTAACCATTGGTGCGGAAGACGAATGCATGGGCTTAAGTGCCCTATTGCTTTGGTTATACACTGCAAGTTTGACGGTGGTATGAAATTGAGCTAGACCCCAGTTTCAGTGGAACGCCTAGGGTCGGCCCTTACCAGGGGTCCGACGTTAATAGGATTTGAAGAGATTTTGGCCTATTATACGCGATGTGATAAAGTGACATAACCTAGGTGATTTGGTTAAGAGCAACGAAGGATTTAGCAATTTGGTACACTCCCCGCAGAGGGCTTTCATTAAAGTCCCGAAATCGGCTTAAAACGCTGGTACTTTTTCAAATTCTGGATTTTATGCCTAAATGTGATTTATGGGCCGTGTGTTCTGGCCGCAATGCTATTTCGGTGATGAAAATGAATGAACTGTGCTAAAGAATGGATCAATAAAGGGGCCTGCGGTAGAAACTATTTACTCCTGGGGCATTTTTAGCATTGGAACCGCCGTGGGAAATTCTTTAAAAAACAAATCCGAGTAGGAACTAATGCTTCGTATTTGAAGTGGGCCAAACCAGAAGTTCTTAAGCGCCAGGCCCCCAAAATACGTTTTTCCCGGCTCAAAACGTTGGAAGGGCCATGCCCCACCTGCTAGTGTAACGAGAAAGCTTTTGGAACGCCCCCCAGGTCTTGTGGAGGGAAAATGGTCTTTGCCTCCCATCATTCGCGTGGACTCGACGACAAACCTGAGTAAGGTGGACGCGAATGAAGGTTTGTCAAGTTTGGCCCCTTAAAACCACGTCAGCGTCCCTAAAAACATTTTGGAAATGGGTTTTAAAACCTGGACGTCAAAATAGAAGTGATAACTCTTAGATGTCACCGGAAAACAGGGTGACTGTTTGGTAAAATTTGGACCAAAAACATACTTTTTTGCACCAAGTTCTTATTTGTTTTCGTAATTAAATGTAACGTCACTTGTTGTCTTGTGAACGAAATCAGTTTAAGTGCTATCTATATTTTTCACGGAACCGTTTTTTCCCCTCTCCTGCAAAGTTGATGTTTTGGCGCTTGGGAAGTTATGGTTTGGCACCCTTTATTTATCTTTGGTTATTTTCGCTATTTTTTTTAATCGTGAGGCTGTGCGCGTGGATTAAACTAACGTTTTAAACGTTTTCTTACGACTGTTATTTTTTTTTAATGGACTTTTTGAAGGGTTTCGAGAATGTGCAACGTTCAAATAAATGTGGGCTTTTGATTGAGATGTAACGATCTTGACTGCACGTACTTATACGTTCTGTGAAGCCTTCTTCTGTCTGTCGAATTAATTTTATCCACCAATGTCTGAATTTGGTCTGTCTGAAGATTTCTCGGAAAATGCAGCTGCGGGTAATCGATGCCTTGCATAAATACTGAATAATGCAAGAAAATAAATCTGTTGGTAATCACGTTATACAGGCTATTCACGTTACATTTCACACTATGTATTCGTTATCATAACTCAAATTTGGATTTTATGTGGCCTCTGCGAGAGCGTCATAAAGTGTATAATCAGGGCGCATTTTGTGAAAGGACTTTAGACATTATTATTTTGAATTTTATCTTTGAAAATTTCGTCGCGTGTTATTATTCCGGAGTTTATGGACCGAGGTAAGAAGACTTTATGGCAAATTACATTTCGTTTTTTAAATTGTGACGTGTATTTTTTTTGCGGGTTCCAATCTGGGCTGCAACTTTAAACAGCCCCTTTTTGGTTTATGGACATTTTTTTTACGCTGTTAATTTTGAAGACTTGGAAGTATTCTCCAGGGAATATGTTATTGCTTGACGTCGTGTAGCGTTATGTTACTCGTAAACAGGTTACGTCAGACCTGGTAAACCTTGAAAACCTGGAATTGTCAAGGAACTTGAAATCAATATTTGCTTTCACTAGCTTGAGGTGTTCACTGGAATAAGATGTCATGAAGCCATGGATTTCAATTCAGGCCATGCAAATATCGGATAAGTCGAGAATTTAAATTAAAGTCTTGGAAATATTGGATAAGGCGTGAATTAGGTCGTTTAAGTCATGATATTGACATTAAGTAATTATTTGAGCACGTCTTTCATTACAAATTTTCTGTCGTTTGGTGTCATTTAAGAATCAGGTTGAAACCGACTTTTTTAAAGTTTATTTTAAATCCGTATTTATGATGGCTTTGAAGAAAATGTATAATGCCATGGAAAAGTTATTGCAAATAAAAAACACCTTCATTTGGAAATCATAAGTTTAAATCATTGTTCAACGAAAAAGTCAGAAGTTAAATTTTCTTTCTGGATTTATATTCTGGATGAAATCTGGATCTTGTCCATTGGCGACTTCTGTCTTCCTGTTTTAACAACAGGTTCTTATGTTTTATATTCTCGTTATCGGTGCTAGTTTTTAATGAGTGAGGGGCCGGGTGAGCTGTCCAGGGCACCCCTGTACACTAATGGCCTTGGGCTTGGACGAATTAAGAGGATTTTCCGTTGTTAAAAAATTGGAGACAATCGACATTGCGTTCCGGAACACGTCTATCGATCTGCTTTGAGCTGCTTGTGCGTCCTCTTCTTGTAGCTTATTGGCGTACTGCATGTTAGGGTCAGAGGTCCATTGGACGTCTCCGGGGGGGAAAGGTCCGGAATTATTTATGGCGTAACTTCTTTAGGCTTTTCGTTCGACATAAATTTTGGGAGAATCCGAAAGCCGTGCCACCAAATAATTCAGCTCTTGGTCATTGGGGGCTTCCTGTAATTTATGGGCGACCCCTGCTGATGAGTGGACCATGCTGACAAATTGGAAGCTCATTTGAAATGTAGCTTCGGTGCTCAGAGTAGACTCTACCCTGGTAAAAGTATCTTAATGTTATTCTGTACTGATATCACTATATATGGAAATGATGGTTGCTTTGGACTACTGATGTCAGTATGCAAAGTGATATCACTTTGTATGTAATGATAACAGTAGTGATATAGCTGCTATTCTTGTAAACTGATGTGAAACAATTATTGAATTTTGAATTTTTTTAAAAAACATTAATTTGAAAACACATGAAGTAAATGAAATAGACTACGTGTGTTATGAAATGCAATGTGAAGTTGAATTGACAATGTGGAATGCGTTTAGGAACGAATGGATTTTTTAAAACAATTGAAATGCTTTTTAGATGTATTACAGGTAATACTTTTCCAAAATGCGATGTAATGATGCATGTTGTACTAGTATCAGTCAGTATAGTGATATGCCAGTACTTATATGGCCCACATTTGTATCCATACTGATCTGTAATGCCCCTGGTGAAAATATCAGTATGTGATTCTCTACTGATATCACTATTGTATACTGATAGCAATATGCCCTTAGTGATATCACTGTTTCTATATTGATAACACTACAGACTGGTTTTTGTGACTTGCTGATATAAGTATGCTTAGTGATATCACTAAATCGTTTGCTAATTTCAGTATATCTTCTATATATTTGTACTGATAGATTTCAGTACTGTACTGATTATCCTGATCTTTTCACCAGATGATGTTGATTAGATGTCGCCATTAGCATTGGTATGATATGGTGATGTCAATTGAATTTATCATTTCGTCAATTATATGTAGTACAAGAAAAATGCTAATTTAAGTATATATACATAAATATATGCAGTAATTCAATAACGGTTTGTGAATATAAACTGGTTACCATCACTGTTGACCATATACCCTGGCTGACATCACTGAACATATTGCTTATATCGCTGCTTATCGATGTTTTTGTACTGATGTCACTGTGAACTTTATACTGAAATATACTGATGGTCGTTGGTGGGGAATGAGGGGGAGTCCTGTAATTTACGGGCGACCACTGCTGATGAGTGCACCACGCTGACCAACCCACCCGCGCTTCTTGATCACTTCGGAAAAAATAATTTGAAATGTAGCTTCGGTGCTCGGAGTGGACTCTAGGCCACTGGTCAGTTAATTTACTTCCCCCCTTTCCTCTTCTGGCGTCCTTCTATTGTGACCATCTATCTCTGACCAACAGCTCGAGTAATGAACTGAGTTAGCGATGATGGATTTTCTGCTCGGTGGAAATAACCCGATGTGAAAGAGAAAATGAAAATTGCTTTTCTGTTGTTGTAGTGTTGTTGGTCAAGTTCGCTTAATTTAAAATGGGGGAGAAGATAAAAGCAAAATGGCCTGCCTCCTCTGAGTTCGTGAAAGGTTGAAGGCTTGTGACATGTCCCGGATGAAACTTGGATCGATGATGTAAATATAACTGCATTTATTTGAGGAAGTCGTGTCTTGAACCGTTAACACGTGAGCTTTAAGATTCCTCATCATAATGGTCTAAGTGCCCAAATTCCTCCCCCTTCCCAAAGTTTTTACAGCTTAACCCTAGTGAAAAGTTAGTGACGTAGTGGGTGTCTTGGATTACTGATTTCAGTGCGCGTGGTGATATCACTAGAAATAGTGACAGGGTGGTTATTTACTGCTGATGTCAGTAAATCGCTGTAGTGACATTAATGATATCACTGCGTTATCCTTTAGTCACAAATCAAACAAGTTTTAATTTATGCCTAATTGACAATGTCTTTGTCAGTGCATTTATAAATAAATAGGTGTTTAAAAAACTTGAAATGTGATGTAATGATGTGTGCCTATATCGGTATTCCTAGTACTAGTATAATGGCATGCATACTGATGTGCCTGTACTGGTATGTCGTCATTTGTTTCCATACGGATATGTAGTGATGTTAATTAGGTGTCACTATTAGCATCAGTAATACAGGCCATGGTGATGTCGGTATTAGTTGTCAATTATAAATACTGCTAGGGAAATTCTTATTAAAGCATATAGGTGCAATAATTCAGTAACGATTTCTGAAAATATTCTGGTAATACCCCTGTTGACCAGTACATTCCTTTACTGATATCGCTAAACGTTTTACCGATATCACCTTGCTTTTTATACTGATATACACTGATCTTTCTTCGAAAGGAAATGAGAAAATGACCATGGAAATCACCAACATGTGCTGGAAGTCTGAAAATTGAGCTGGCAAAGCTCCCCAAATGACGTCATTTAGCCCTTGTATTTGCGGAGGTAGACCTTAGTGATCCTAATACAGTAAATGCATCAAGTTATTGATTGTCGGGAGAATCCTTCGCTGGGCCGGATGTTTGATGAACAATATTTAATCATAGAAGATGACTGAGAATAATGACGGTTAATCCACTTGGCCCGAATGAGAAGACGTTCAATGATGTGAGCTCAAAGACCGGAAGCCAAGCGTTTCACGTCTTGAGAAATTACCGAGGTGCTGGCATTGGCAACAATCCAGGCTCTTTGTTAAAGTTGATGCTTGATATGGGATTCACGATGATGAAATTGGAGCCAGTTGAACGAATTCTGGCAAAGAAAGACATTTGTAACAATCATGGCCCACACAATAATTTGATCTAATGATAAACTGATTTAATTTCAAACAGATTTACATTATCTAAGTGCAGGGTGTCCCAGAAATGTGACCACACTAGTAGTGTAGTGGGTTTAATGAATGATTATAAAATTCATTAAGGACCAGTATCGTAATTGCAGGTTAAATGTAAGGTTAGCTAACCTAGGGTTACCTATGACCATAAGTTAACCTAAGGGTTATTATGAATATGTTGTACCATTTTTCTGTAGAGATTTTGACCCAAGGCTTATAGTAAGCATGGAAGCTAAGAATGCTGGGAAAATTTCATGATTGTACAAACCTTAGGTTACAGCTGTCTATTAGCTACATGTAGGTTAACGTTAACCCATGATTAATATCTAACCTGCTGTGGTGCAATGCTTTTTCTTGGTTAACTAGAAGTTTATCTTGGGTTTTGCTTAACATTTGTTGGTGCAACCAGCCCTAGGCCGTTATTAATAATACTTTGCCTTCATACTGGAATTATTCCTCTCGTGATGGCTTCTGCTTTTCATACATGTATGGTTACTGTGAACTGCAATTTAACCTGGTTAAAGTGAACTTCTTTAATCACTTGGTCATTATTTCATCATAGTCTTCTATGATATTTTTATAATAATGTATTCGAGCAATGGATAATGCGGTGCTACCAGATATGTTAGGGTTCCCCTATGCCTGGGAAACCTGGAATTGTCAGGTAGATTGGAAAGAGATTCCATAGTCAGGGAATATTGATTTTATTTGTGAAACGTCAGCGAAGTTTGACATCAATATTGCATTTGCGTTCACATAGTTAAGGTGCATGCTTAAATAAAATTAATCGCACGTCATAGACGATACATATAGCTGATATTGACGTACTGTGAGATATGTTACTACTAATTTGCTCCAAGGCGTTGCGCCCGTTTGTTTTATTTTTATTAATTTTAAAAACGTTTATTGATCTCAGTTTTGGAGATGCAATCTCTGGAAGCTGCCCCTTAAAGGCGAGCAATCTCTCAGTGCGCTTAAGCCATGCGCGTTTGCCCGGGGGCAGCGACGTTAAGTGAAACCAGCGCCATCCGGTCATCAGTGGTCAACACTGGCATAATAATGGCGTAATTTTCCTCGTAATCTCTTATTCCGTTTGCGAAACCCCCGTTTCGGCATTTTTGCTAGGTCCGTTTTAAGGAAATTGTGTTGTTGCTTTTTATCATCCCAAGCTTCCTTAGAGCGAATGGCTCCCTTTGTTTCTGGAAAACAATAGGCGAATTTGTTCTCGGAAAATGCATTCGCCATTTTAAATTTATTTGAATTTTTTGTAGCGTGCCATATTTTCATCCCGCTCGTTTCGATGCCACACAGAAATGTTACGCGCCGCGTAAAACAGGAGATTGATGGGGCCGCGGTGGCTTTCGCGGAGTTCTGTGACGTCACGCCTACCCCATCAGAGATATGGCTGATCTACAATTCAAACTCGAAATTATGCAAGCCGAAGTGCGTTTTTGAAGCATGGTTGCTTTGTTGGTCTTGTGCATGAATTCTGTCCTCAAAGTTGTTTTCGTTAGATGACCGTGGTATCGGCAACATCTACTTTTCTAAGAAGTTTAAAAACGGTTTCTGGATGAATTAGTGTAAACTTGATTTTGTGTTGTAATTGAATATTGGACGGTGTTACATCTTGACTGCATAATACCAGGTCCTAAGCATATAATATCCTATGGTTCAGTAATAATATCCTATGATTCTCATCATTCTTCTGAATCTTCACCGTAATCTCAAGAAACGTTGCTAATGGATCGCCCATAATGGCCAACTTAAAGGACCTCCTTGTAGCCTGGAATCCAACCCTTAACAATCAACTAAAATCAATCACCTGTGCCATTCCAAACCGATATTAAATCCACACCCAAACCATAATGGCTTATGTCCTTCTTACATTCATGTCCTTAATGTTTTTTGGAACATGCTGTAACCTGTTAAAACATACAAAGTGGAATGCATTATGAAGGCAGCGTGTTTAACAAGTTGCTGACATGGTAATGTAAACTTTTACAGTTTTTTTTTGCTTGGACCTATGCACCACAACAAAAGTGCAAGCGAAATAATACCAAAAACAAATACCTGTACTTTGAGAACCCAGGGGTACCCCTGCCTAGTTATCATGATGTTATCCAAAGAAACAAATTAAAAATTGGTCTCATGAAATTGGTTACATTTACAGGGGGAGGGGAAATCAGCTTACCTCAATGACGTGGTTACCCTTTCGCGAATATAATCATGACCCGGATGATGAAGTTATACCATCACCCGCGAAGGATTCTGGTTGATATCCCAAAATCTGTGTCCATGCATCGCGACAACAGTACGGATTCCGGCAGAAGGAAGATGTCGGTCGCCCAAGTGGCACACCAGTGAAAATGGGTCTCGTAGCGAAGGATGCAAAAGAGATTGCCTTCAGAAGCAGGTTTTCATTGTTCACCGGGGAATGTTCCCGGCCCTTTTGCTTACCGCGAGGCCATGAATTCCAATTGCGTTTCACGGCTTTTTGGATCCTAATTAGGGAATTTTCGTGTCAGCTGATCTCTCGGCTGCTCATTAGCCGATGCGCAGCGGCTCGGCTCGGTTCTTCAGTTGGCAGCCCAAGACGTTGATTAAACACTAAATGTAAGCCAAGGTTGAAAAGGGGCGAAGTCGGTTGAGTCAGATTTTCACGTTTTCAAGAATTTTCGTAGTCTTTCAGGAACGTGTTTTGGCTGCAGGGCCCCAAATCCTCATTAAAATCTGCAGGTTATATAATTTGCGAAATACGACATAACAATTGATATAAAAAACGTATTGCTACACCCAATAAAGTGATTGCTAAATTGTTTTACATACTAGTAAAATTTGCTAAATTGTAATATATTCTAGTAAAATTTGCTAAATTTTATATTCTAGTAAAATTTGCTAAATTTTAATATATTCTAGTGAAATTTTCTAATTTTATATTCTAGTAAAATTTTCTTATTTTATATTCTAGTAAAATTTGCTAAATTTCAATATATTCTAGTAAAATTTGCTAAATTTTATATTCTAGTAAAATTTGCTAAATTTCAATATATTCTAGTCAAATTTGCTAAATTTTATAATATTCTAATAAAGGTTTCTAAATTTTATTACATTAGACTTATACTTATTGAATTAGGATGAAATCCAATCCAATGAATCAAGTTTTACCATATTCTCATTCAGGTTTTTTTAATCTAGTTGTACTACGACTAGTTCCTTCCAAGCCCAATGGACTCATCAGGTGGGTAAATCTTGAATGCTGCCGAATATTGATTCAGGGATCAGGATCAATTACTCGTAAATGGAATATATTTATTTGTTTGTGATGTGCTGGCGGGGTGTTCCATATTTGATGTTGACAGGCGAGTGATTCAATGACGTACACCAGTAATGCAGCGTATGTATGTTGTGTTTATTGAAATGTAATTATAAGCACTTGTAGTGATACAAAGCTGATGAATATATGCCTGCTCTGCGCGTGATTGATAGTGATAGCAGTGGAATGGAATTGAAGATACTGATGAATTGCAATCTCAGATTCAGCTCTGCGTGAAACATCCACAAGTTATTACCACAGGCATTATTGCATCTTTCATCTGGACATTACAGTTGAGGGCTGCTGAAGCTGCCTCTTTTAAAGCTGATCTGATGCCTGATGACGTCACTATCTGAGGTACTTAGAGAGCATGAAATTGGCAGTAATTATGTAGACTAAAGGAAGAAAACTAAAGAGCATGGCTGCCCTGGTGGGATGATAAGTGTATACCAGTACAGTAGATAGCAGTAGAAATATGCTGATATGTGGTGATATTATTGAAACCTTTAGTGATATTGCTAAGCATACTCATATCAGTAGTCCAAAAAAACTGTTACTAAATAGTGAAATCACTTATGTGATCATAGTGATGTCACTAAACGTGCTAAAATCAGTCGTCCAAAACCCAGCGTCACTATATAAACCACCATCACTATATATAGTGACGGTGGACTTTTTTAGCATCAATAATTGCACTATATATAGTAACATATAGTGGTTTTTTTGGATTATTGATATCAGTATGCTTAGTGATATCACTAAACGTTTTAGCATAAGCGTAGCACTAAGCATACTGTGCCAGTATTCATAAAATCGCTTTATACTGTGTAGTGATATCAGAGTGAGGACTATTTTCGAATTAAAATAACCTCCCTCCTCACTTCCGTTTCCTGTTGGCGTCCATGACTGATCACTTCCCTCCCCCCCATCCTTCCCTCGCCCTTCATTCAACTTGACGAAAACTTCCAGTTCCCGGTTAAATAATTTATTTAATCGGTTGTCTTTAAAATATGCAATAGTCTTATTATTAAAGTTATTGAAGTACATGTAGTATTGATCTTTCATAACCAGTGCTGTAGACACCATGGAGGAAGGGGGATTGAGCCCAACAGCTCCGTGATGCAAGTACAAAGAGCGCCTAATGTCCACTTTAGGTCCGCGGCCCCCAACGAACCCAGTTTTTGGTGTTACGGCGCTCCTGGCGCCGGCTGTTAAGCCTGGTAAGCGCCGTCCATCAGAGGTCATTGGCCTCTGGAGCTCTGACGTGGGAGGGCCTACTTAAATGCTCACTTACTAGCTACAAGAATGGACATTCCTGGAATGGTTTTCGCTATTTTTAGCATCTGCATTGTACAGCTTGTGCGTCACTATCCATTGTTGGATTTTACTTTAATCAAATGTTTCTCGGTTGTGGACAGGGCGGGCCGGAAGTCATGACCCATGGCAGTCTTCCTTGCGAGAAGATGGGCTGGTATGAAATATTTGTATTTTTTGTAAATTAGTCTGATTATTACATCAGTGTTACCTCTTTAGCAATTTTTTTTGGGAAAAAGGTATGCTTAACGTGTACTATGAAATTAATGGTATTGGAAATTCCATGCCATGGAAAATTCAGGATATTTTCTAAGATCACTTTTCGGAAAATGGAATTAAATTTGATAGTGGATTAAAAACTATATTTCTTATGAAAAATCCATTGCCATAGCGAATAATAATAAGAATGCGACAGTGCATTTTAGAAAAAAATGTATATACATACTGAAAATTCCACGATTTTGTTATCAATTTTTCAAAATGTGAATAGTGAACGAATATCCGCTGGCGAACATTGAAAATTAAGTGCCATGGAATCAAGCTTAGTGTTTTTCTGAAGATTAATTTCCTAAAAATAAATTTACGCCATCTTTTTATGTAAAAAAATGACTGCACTTAATAGATAATTTTTTTCCTCGATATGTTATTATCGAATTCTTATTACATGTACATGCATTAAGGCTAGCTGTTATTCTTAAATTATTCCTTTTTTTTTTAATTTATAAGGTTAAAAATTGATGGAATGTGAGGTTTTTATTGCCAATTTCTGAAAATAACTGCAACTAGTAATGCGCATAAATATACCGTACAAAACAGCTTGCTTGTTTGATATACGTTTCTCACAATCTGATTTGATAACAACAACAAAACTTAAAGAATACTCATTTTTTGAAAAATGTGGATATATCATGCTACCAATTGCAATTCTTTGTGATTCTGCAAAATTCTCCAGAAAGCCAGCTGTTACCAACCCCCTTTGTTTATTTCTCCATCTGACCTTTTGCATATACCAACATATTAAACTTCTGCCACATGCTAAACAATTAATTCAGATAAACCAATATTATTTTTGGCAATTTCAATTTCCTGACTTGTCCTTTATGGAAGGGCTCTGTTTGATGGGCTCTAACCCAATATATGCCAGTTTGCTATCAAAACACCTGTGAAGCAACTAAAGCATTTGGATTAATCAGCGGCTTAATCAATGTTTTGCCAGGGACTCTGCTGGGGGCTACGAGTGGAATTTCAAATGGGTTTCGCGTTTAATTAGCTGGTTTCAAAGCAAACATTAATTGGTGATTAGCTGAAATGGCGTTCATTTTTTCCCACCCTGGCAATGACGTCATGGACCTCGCGGAAAGCCGACTACGATTTAATGAAACCAACAACCGGAAGTGGGGATTCGGATTAATTAGTGTTTGCCAATTAAGTTTGTGATTACCGTGGGGGATGCCGGACGGGCTGAGACACGTTTTATGTGGATGTCGTTCCGTCGCATGTTCTTTACGGTATCCAGGTAGTCATGTCTGTACTGTTGCCAGGTTGCGTCGGTGCTGTCCTGAAAATACTAGCCTCGAACCTCGGTCAGTTATTCGGAAATCTGACTAACTAGGTTATAGAGGCCTTTTTAGTCATTAAAAGCTGTACTCTGTAATTGGATTTGTTAAACATGGCTTTTCACAAAGGACGTCCATCACAATTTTCTTTACCACTTACCCACACCGCAAGTTAGTTATCTTCTAAATTGTACAACCTTATCTATGCCAAATGTCATCTATCCAAGCACAGATTATGTAACTCGATTTATTTTGATTTTATCGAAATAAATTAGGAATGACAGGGCTCCCACCAGGACCTGGAAAAGTCAAGGACTGTCGAAAATTATTCAGTGCATATGTGGATTACATAAATTTGTAATTAGTTTTTCAAACTTTTTTCCTACAGCTTTTTATTTAATCAGTAGTATTTATAAGCAAATTTGGAATCTTTGTTTTTACATCTCTCCCCCTGGTGTCCCATTAATTATTAATATTCTTGAGCAAATATGCTGAAATCTATTACATGTATTTGTAATCTCGGATTACCTTTTTTGCCCGCAATATTAAATTACTTATGCTAGAAGATCCTTAACAATTTTTGTTACACAAATACAGGCCAAAATTTATAATTTTCTGAGAAGTTCTGTATACGGCTTCTGTTACTAATAGAACCACATTTTTTTAAAACTTTTTTGGCCCACTTCCTTCCCCCGCACTAGACTTAAAACACTACATGGATTAAGATGATCCATGTAGGGTTTAAAGTCTAGGATCAATCGATTAAAAACATTGCTCATGTATAAAAGCAGGTTATTTTCACTTATGGAAAACCAATAGGTCATTAGAAAACCTCCCGTGGTGAAAAGATCAGTGTATGATTATATACATCACTGACATTATTATGCTTAATCGTGGCATAGCAGTTTCTTGAACTATAGAAATAAGTATGCTTAGTAATATCACTATGTTATCATAGTGATATCACAATATTTATTGTGGCATAGTGGTTTTTTGGACTACTGATATCAGTATACTTAACTAATACCACTAAACATTTTACTCATATCAGTATATTTGAACTGATATCACTGAGGTTTTATACTGATCGTTCCACCAGAGTACACCGTACTGATACATGTACAGTCGAACCTCGATAACTCGACTTCCTATAAGTCGAATAATCCGCTAACTCGAACTTTTAATCAAGT
>JAQIXS010004754.1:0-14279 GCA_034700785.1 Rossiulus vilnensis
AGTAGTTAAATGGGAGTCCCGTCGGGACCATTAAAAATGTTCACTATAACCGAGGGTTCACTATATCCCGGGTTCATAATATCGGGGTTCGACTGTAGTACTGAGTATAGGCTATCTAATTGCAGGATGTGCTTTCGGAAGGCTGCTAATTAACTTGAGCTCTGTGCGTAATCCCTTTTGTTTCATTTCGTTGTAAATTCATGTTTACAATAACAGTATTAACGTTGCGGAAGTGTGTAACTGCGATATACGTAATGTGACCTTCATTAAAGGCAAGCTGAGTTTACACGCGACAAAAATATCTGGTAATGTAATTGATTTCGACAGCGATTGTCGATGCGATGGCAAGTGTTTGACAGGAGATTCAGCCGCATTTCCCTCCCTTCTTAGCCATGGCCTGAATGTTGTTAAATAATAAGTCAATGAACTTAATATAAATGAAGGGCAAAGGAATATCTTTGGAATTTCGGAAACACTTCTAAGATGATAAGGGAACAGTGGACCGGGTAAGGGGCTCGAAGATTAGGGGAGAAAGCGCCACACCTATTCACCTCACCGTGGGCAACAACCTGGCAAAGAAAAGTTTTATAATATTGCCACAACCGAAGCAAGCTGACGTGAAAGGAAGAAAAACAGTTACTAAATATATACAAAAAAGAGGTTTTGAAATGCAAATGGAATTGGGGAAGGGTAGCGCTGAACCCTCCGGGGAGGACAGCCCGAGTGGTTTCTCCAAAAAACAACAACGTCTGTTTAAGAACCAATATGTTAAATATGAAGTCCTCATAGAAATACAACAACTTTTTCATGCACAATGCGATCTTTTTTGCGGGAGCACTGCTGTATATTTTGTATGGTGGAATAAACTCTTAGTTCCACCAAGCCATCTGAAGACGTGTAGCAGGAAAATAAAATTTAAAATTTTCGGCCCATCGATTTGCACTTAAATATGTATGCCGGAAATGCGTGATAGTAGCTAATTTAAAATAGACACGGGCAAATTTGGATTTAAAAAAATTATATATATAGCTAAAGAATATACATTTGGTCAAGATGTACATTATGCTATGGACGTAAAGGAGGAAAACGCAAAAAAACGACTTCAGTTCCAAGAAACTACCCACGAAACTTATTAACGCACGTTTCCCAAAATATGTGCGAAAATGTAACCAAACACTTGCAATTTCAACCTAGCCCGTCGTGATAAATTAGTCAAAAATGAATATAGTTGTATAAATTGAAATTTTAGTTTCCGCCCAGTGCATTCTTAACGATTCCAAATTTCACCTTAAAATTTTTATAGTTTTGTTGTTGTTGTTAAAAATGGAAAGTTCATTTTCCCAGGCTGTATTAATGTATCAACATTTTATTTAAAATGGCTATATAACTGGTCACGTTGTCATTTCTCATTTAAAACAAACCATTTATTGTGGAAATAAAATCTGATTGCTCATTTAAAATATTACATGGAACTCTCATTTCTACATTTACATTTTTACGCAAAATCAAAAACTACCGAATATTTATAAATTTCTATGTTATCTATGCTGTGCCAAAGTGTTTGAATTACGCGATTAAAAACAAAGCTCCATGTCTATCATTGATGAATTACTTTCCAAATCATTCAAGAAAAAGTTTAGACGTGTTTTTTATTTTAATTCCTATGATTAACGCGACGAAAAACGTGGTTTTCTATGATTAATTTTGGGTTCATGTTAGACGTTTTGTCATACTCCAGTTGCAATCGTGCATCAATTAAAAGTTAGAAACGTTTTCGTAAAACCAGATGAAATTAAAGCGAGCAACATTTTTAAAAAAAAGCGTTCCACTTTTCACAATAATGACCCCATACTTTGAATTTTTTCAAAGTGATAAAACAATTGGCAACGTGCCACTATCTATTATCCCTTCTTGCAATTCAGTGAAGCAGAAACATACTGGCATTAAGTTCAAAGACATCACACATTCACCTTCGATTTCAGCAATGATTTCTTAAAATAGTCAAATTCCATGGAGCAGATCGAATGATGTTGCAGGTAAAAAATATATATGTATTTGCAATCACCAATGCGAATCGCTAATTACTGATGGTCGTATGATGTTTAGGAAAGGGTCGTGCCCACCCAACAATTACGTGTTCTGCCATAAAACAAAACCAGGATGTGGGCTTTAGAAGGAGTCATTTTGCGTGAAAACGAGCAGCAAAAAAAGAAGCTTAAGGCCATTGTTCAGGGAGTTCAACACTTTCCAAATTTGTTAAGGAGATGTTCCAAGCACCAACATCCTTCGCACTAGGTGAACAAAGTCTTCTAATAGTAGTTTTATATCGAAGACTTAAAAAAATGAAAAAACCCACTCAACTCAAGTGTGATGAGTTATGAGGGATGCAGAGCATGACCAGAGTATCAGCTCGAGCATCAGGTTAAAAAACATGCAAATCATAAGCATATCTTCTTACCTGTACAAAATCATTGGAATCCAGATCGAAATTGTCAAATTTCAGCGACAGAGGGCCTCCTTTGGGATTGCGCACATTATAAATACAGTCCAGGTTATTGGGGTAGTTAGTGACTCCGTGTGCTGGAGAGTAAAGGACACCGGAAGCAGACTCCAAGTCCACCACACAACCTGCAATGCAAAAATACATTTTTAAATGAAATTTGCCTGAACTCAAAACGTTATCTATTTGCATTATTTTCTAGAAAATTGCATTATTATTTTTGAAAACACAATCATGATACATCAGTTTGGACTTTTAACTCAATAAATATGTAAATACAGCATTTATATAAGTATCAACTTTCAAATGCTTTTCAATCTACAGTATGTTTTTCAACCTGAGTGTACAAACATGCATGCAACAAGCTGCACATTAAACTGATTGTTATCAGGCGTTTTTGAAATATACAATTGCCATCGAAAACAAAACGACCGGATCCAATCTGTAATTTCAACTTACCAGCCGTAAACCTGATTCGAAAGCCTTTACGACTGTCCCCATAATTGGTTCGTAGATAAAGATACATTTTATTTCTGGTGGACATAATAAACCGAGGAACAGAATCCAGTGATCCAGTCAAACGGGCCAATTGGGTATCGATGGATGACAAACCATCTCTGACCAACAAGAAGTCATTATCTGGCTCCATCTCAAATTCCAGCAGCTGCAATGAATCAAATTAATTGGCTATCATTCAGCATCCCTTCTAACTAAGTCATTTCCCTATGAAGCGTAAACGTTATCATAATTGATCAGTGAAAAAATCAGTTTTTTGTTTTTGGCCAGAAGCCATTTTGCAACTGGTATTTTATCCAGTGGTCGTGTCATTAATTGCACTGGCCAAACAAGTTTTTCCTTAACCTTGCGTGCCGGTCTTCGTTTAAAACCTTCTGATTTCATTTACGAATGGTAGTGAAAAACCTAATTAGTAAAGTTAATAATTACAGGAGTGGTATGATAATTACCTCTAACGTGATGATTTTTCCTTGAGGGGCAGTTATGGTATACTGGCATTCTAAGCCACCCGGGTAAGGATCCGGATATTTAGGAGAGGTGAATATCTGAGGTATAGAACTGCCCACTAATTCACCCCCACAGGTGGATGGCTCTGAAACCGAAATGCAAATTGTTATAAGACGGAAGGCACAATGAATGGTATATCTTTTCTTTATGTAATAAACAGTGAATCTCTTTTTCAAAACGACTGACAATTTTAGTACTTCCAGCAAAACCACAGGGGGAGGGGGGTTGATAACACAGATCGAACAAACAATGTCCTCAAATGACGTATTTTTTTAAATACACAAGTTAACCACCTGTTAATGTTCTATTAATTTTATTATCAAGTTAAAGGTGTCAATTATTTGTAATTTTGACGTCGTTATGTGGAAACGTGACGTTACTTTAATTGAAATTTAACGTCATTTAATTAAGAAATAGGATGGCACATACGGTACATTTATTAGGGAAATTATAAAATCAGTTTTTGGTTCTTTTCTGGGTGAAAATTGAATTATTTTGGTTCAGTTAAATTAATTAAACCAGATCCAAACGCAAAAAAAATTATACTTTTTTTCAAATACGTGCTATAATTGCTAAATTGTCATGCATTTTCCCCCGTGCATAATCGGTCGATCAGTAGGATCTGCGTTATGTTTTTTATAATTTGAAAAAGCCCCGTTTATTTTTTTTTACAAAAAAATTAATTGAACTTAAAAAAGGGTTTCCGGAGGCCGCATAATATTTTTATTCAAATTTATCAAACTTATTCAATATTAAAAGATAACGGCATAAAATAAACTCAAAAATAATAACAAGTACCGTATCTAAAGCAAAAATGTTAGTGAAACGTTTTTGCATGGTGGGTATCCTTATACCTCGGCCTAAACGTAAATCGAACCATTTGTGCTACTTGGTAAGAGTTGTCCAACTCAAACTAAGGAAAGTAGTGGGTCACAAGTCACAAAGAGAATTTTTTGATGGACATCCTTTTTAGGCGATCCTTCAGTATTGTTTGAGTGAAAATATTCGAAGAATCACTAAAAATCAAAGTCTTTATCGCTCTTCAATTTCCACTTGATACATAAAACGGTCGCTTCAGAGCTGACGGACAATCCAAAATTATTCTACAGGAAATGCTAGCCCAAAATCATTTTGGCGTTGCAAATGACAACCAAACGAGCAATCGTTCCTTGAACGAAATTTGAAATTGGTCGGTAACGATGCATGAAAGATTTGCACGCATTGTTTCCAACGCACAGCTAAGAGATTCCCAAATTTGGTTTTCGGAATTCGCCTTTAATAGGAAGTGCGGCTGCTTGCATAATTAACCCGCAGCGTGGAGGAATTAGTAGATGTGGCAACGGATCAACTCGCCTGTTTTCCAGCTTCCCCGGAAGCCGGTTTTCTCCACGGACGCATCGGTGCGAAACTTGACGATCACCAGGTTGGAGGCACTGGTGAACAGCGTGGACGTGTTGTCCGGTTTGCCGGACAAGGTCACCATGTTCACGCTGGACTCCTCGGTCTTGCCCCCGGTCAAAATCTGCACGGTGTCGTAGTTTTCCTCCGTGGAAAAATCGAAAAACTGAAACGAGATCCAGAAGATGAACACCGTGCCTCCGATTGATTGTTCCTCCCTGGCATCGGCCATCAAGTTACCTGAAGCACGATGTTGGAACCGACTGGTCCTTCCAGCGTCCACTTGCAGTCCAGGTTGGGTTCGTATTTCTTGGGGAATCCTGGCGACTGCACCGAATCGCCAGCACCTTTCTGGTAAAAATGGCACAGTTTGGGACAGTCGATTTCGTCGGACATATCGCCGCAATCGTCGTCTCCATCGCACCGATAATTGGCGTTGATGCATTTACCGTTACTGCAGTGATAGGTTTCTGACAGATCAATAAATAAAAGCGAGTGTAAATTTAAGAACGCATATGCAATTTTGACAATGAATGTTTTAGGAACTTGCTTTTGGGGCAGGCTTGATAACGGCACATGAACGGCATGAGCTTCTCGCAAGTGGTGAGCGACCAGGACTGCACGCTGTCAGCCAACTTGGTCTCCACACAGTCACCATCTTGGGGTTGCGGCTGCTTCGGTGTCCAAAATCCGGAGTATTTGGAGACGTAGTTGCCGGAGGATGACTCCAGACTGTTCGTTTTCAGGTTATCCACCGTGTGTAGACCTGCAAAGAGGGATGGTATAATAATATTAGCGGCCAAAATCTTTTACATAAACTGCTTTGGACTGCACTCAAGTTCGGCTTACCGATCCAGTACGACTTGTCATTCCAGTCCCTCAGCTCCTGCGCCGCCAAGTTTTGGGAGAAGTTATTTTGAACCGTTTCTTCGACGACCAATAGTTCGCTTCCATATCTTCAAAAAAAAAAATTGGCAAAAATTTTAAAACTCTAAAACTATTTATCTGCTCATGATGGTAGGCGAGAACATTACTCGTAGGAAAACCACCATGATTGTATCATCAGCTATTCTTATGCTTGTGACGTAAGCAAGAATTCCTTTATCTTGCAAAAACTTGTTCAAGGTTTACACAGCGTCTAGCTTTCAGAAGGTTAGCAATAAAACATTTAATACTTCCGCCCAATTATGTTTATTTCCCTTCAAGCATAACGATTTTTAATGTCGGAATGAGTATGCAAGAGTTGAAAGTATATGTAGATTCTAAACAAATATTTCAAAAGCGTAAGTTTGCATTTAATTCAAATGTGCAAAAGAGCGCCGTCTTGCTATTGGTTTTTCCTTTACAATAGGGAATCCTGGGGATACTAAATACTAAAATTATTTGACACACTGAATTCTATTGACCACCGATTACAGGTTTCTGATTTACGAACTTCACTGTACGGGTTTCAAGCAATATAGATAGAATATATGCAATTGTGATTACTACAATTCTCAAAGCTTCTCAACATATTGAAAAATGTTGTGTGATGTGATAAATGTTGGTTTCATTGGTAGGAAAATGAAGGTGTAATGACCTGTCATGTAATGCTGGTAATACGCTTTTATGCATGTAATTACCTTAATTACGCTGAATTATTTATGCTTTAATTTCCTTAATGTCATTATTTTTTTCTTAATCTGCTGTGTTTCAAGTAAATTCAACTTTTAAATAGTCTATACATTTAATTGGAAAAGTTTTAAATTTATACTTTTTTGCTATCTAATTAAATATTGTGGATGTGGCATAAGCTTTATTAAATGGCGCTTGATGGTAGCCTGCTGGAAACTATTTAGGAATCAGGAACCCACTAGTTCATATATATATATAATTATACTAGTACCACATGTTACAAATGACCACAAACCATTTCTACAAAATGGTGTACAGACAGGTAGGTGGTTATATCATTGTAAAAGTTATTAGTAAAGGTACATAAAACGAAAAAACCTACAAACGTATTCAGGTTAATCAATCTAATTTTAATCTTAATAAAGATTAGCTAAAATTTTGACATGTAACAATGCCAAGAGATCCGAAACAGTTCACAAAACTTAATGAGCCAACCGCTCCACAATTACAAAAAATGGCCATTCTTTAAAACAGATAAAGCGGAACGATTGTGACATCGCACAGCTTAATATATCACGAAGGTTTACTTCGTAATTATGCAAACAACGCTCATGTAGTTTATATATATTCACAGCTAAGTAGATCAGAGCAAATAACGACCTTAAAATTATTGGGGTTAAATGCGAGCGGTCTCTCAACGCAAACGGTTCGTTATGAAAGTTTCATTTACGGTGGAAGTTTAATCGGAGCAAATTTGAAAAAGGAAAATCATTCTTGAATCATGACGCGCAGACTAACAAAAGGATTGTCGCCTTATTTAGACAGAATAAAAACAGCTAGGAAACTTCGCTGTCTTTGTCATTATCTCAAACTCGCAGTCGCAGAACAAATTTCTCTGTCCTGCTTACCTGGATACGCGCTTTTGAATTAAAACGAATTAGTTTTGTAAAGCATAGCTTTGAAAATGACCAATTCAAATTCATTCACGATGACATTCTGAATAGTCCTTAATGAGAGTAGCCCATTAGCCGTAATTCCTCCTAAGACAGACTGGTGCCGAAATTAGTTAGACTAGAAAGACAAGGGCGGTTGATGGACATCTACACTGTACGTGTATTTTTGGTCAAGGTAATCATGGACAGGATTGGGGTCAGCGCCGAAAATTTGACTGTAAGCAGAAGTAGCCTACACAAGATCAAATTTTCTTGAAGAAAGGTAATTAGAAATGTGCATACCACAGACTCAATGGCATCAACTATTTTTTTAGCTTCAAAGAAAATAAATGTGTAAAATAAACCGTTAGTAGTCTTTTATTCTCCAAATAATGGTAAGTCGATCAAGTTAAGAAGCTCGAATTAATCGTGGCTGTAAAATGAACCCCTTGTGCGTGTGCAACGTTAAAATACCTTAGGTCAATTTAATGTAGGTCAAAGCCATATTTTCTTATTCTAATCAACCGGCTCCTATTCTCAATTGTCCTTCCCACTTGGTTTTGTAGCATTGCATCGTACCAAGCAGTTGCTAATACTCCCTTGGCTTCGTAATCTGTTTTCTTTAATCAAATTTCTTTTTTATGCTAGGTCTATCCTCTGTTTCACTTGCAAAGCAAAACCAGTAAACCACTACATATTTACAGGTAGGCAAATCATTTCCAAGATTTGAAATTTAGATTAAAATTTGAGGATTATTTAAGGAGTTTTTCAAGATGTAATATTTTAGAATGCATTATTTTATTCGTTTTTGGTTTAATTCAATAATACAACATTAACATTAGTTTTGATCGAGTTTTGACAACACAATACAGAGGGTGTGTAATAATTGGAAACAATTATAACGGTTTCAATGTTGAATTATTAAGCAGTTTTAGGATTTTTTAAAGAATGTTTAGGACTTTTTAGGGCATTTAGGACTTGTTTGCCACCCTGGTATACCTGGATGAAAGTTATTTCAATGAGGTTACTACTTTTTGACACCCTTTACATTCAAGCATATGCCCACACCTGGCCCTGGCTCTAGGCTGAATGTATTTAAAATTCCATAATTAATGGATGCTTTTTATATTGTATTCTAGTTGCCGCCAATGATTATTATATTGTGTGACAGATTTAAACCTTAAGTGATTACAAATTTGTTGTGTATAAGTTTAATAAGTAATTATCTCACCATTTATCATTTATCTTTTCTTACCCACACCGGACATCGTTAAACATGTACGTAAAAACTAACAAATGATCATTAAATATTCTCCGATAACGAAGCAACGCGGGAAGTGGAATGTAATTTCATTGGCGTAAATAATCTAATACTTAAGACAATCACAGAATTTAGAAAACGCGTTAAATATTTACAAAAAGAAAACTGGGACATCGCTATGTGTAAAGAATAGAAATACCCACTTAATAATATACCTGTTAATTTCTTCGCCTAATAGTTAACATGCGCTAAATTTAAAATGAGCCGGCGTTTATGGAGGAATATCCAATGTTGACACCCTAAGTATTAAACAAACTAACTATTGAGCACAACAGATGCGCGGTCCTGCAATTTAGGTTGAATATTAATGAGGCAAAGAATTAAAAATACCAAAAATAAAACCTCTTAAAGGCCATAAAGAGAATCATTTCGTATACCATCCTCTGCTTCCGCATTGTTTTAAAATCATAAGTGACAGGATTGTGTAAAATGAAACGCATCTATGCAAATATATACTGAAAATATTATAACACACACGGGCCGGATTTATGAATGCGAAACAGGTGTAATATCTCGTAGCGTCAGGTTATATTTGGCCTACATGTATGTTATCTTCTCTCATTTTGTCTCATAATGAATGCGTTTCAAACAGCCTGAAGAGAAGTTTTCTGATTTGTCATAACGGCGAGAAGAATATTTCAATAGCCAACGAATTTTGTTCATATTTTAAAAATTATCTCAAACCAGCTATATCGGATCAAAAACTAGCGTAAACTTATTTTAAAAATATGAATTGAATTCCTTAGCCACAATTTGTTGCTTTTTGGTTATGTTGAGGGCAAAGGAGGTCATGCACTTAAGACCTCGTCGTGATACTTACAGGCCAATACAGGTTTCTTCAAAAACTTCTTTAAGCAAAACACGACCAGTGAGGGGTGGTAAAAGCAAAGAGTAAAAGTAAGCAACGGTAAAAGTATTGTAAAATTGGTAAAAGTAAACAAATTTCATCGTGCTCTTATCACACGCTTTACGTCTTCTACACATATATTCTCTGCTCAAAGAAAGTGTAACATATGAAAGTTGATAATAAATAATTAAATTACATTACTAATTTAAAGGTTAAATAATTGATTAATAAATTTCAGAATCCCGAGCCCGAGGTAACTAGCAATTAGATTATTCATGCATGCATTGATATGTGCGTAAATACGAGTTGAAGAAAAAAAGCAAATAATGAACGTTATCTGTAGGTCTGTTTTAAGTTTTTTCAAATCTGTGAACGTTTCGAAGCATGCAGCAATGTATGGGAGAAATTTTTTACTGTCGGAGTTCGAACCTCTCACATCAATTAAGCGATTTTACGCCCATGAACGCCACGTTATGTATAACAGCCCATGATTAATTATCGAAACTTTCCTGAAATTCAAACTGAAAAACATACCTGAGCAGCACGCTACTTCATCTGTAGCCGTTGTTTATTTAGCAAGTTTAATTGAGATAACTGGGGGTTAAACCCGCAGTATTGAATGCAAGTGCTTGCATAGAATTAACATCCTCAATAAAAAGATTTAATCATTTGAACCCGCTTGAAAGGAACCGTCCACTTCCGGGAAACAACTCTCGTTACTTAATATAGGAAGAAGCGTCCTCCAGGTAAGAGGTTCATTAACCTGCCAGGACCGACTAACATTACCTTCCCCCCCCCCTCCCCCTTCAACCACCGTCACCGTCTTCAGGAATTCGTAGATTAGAAATAAAAATAAAATGAGGGGTCACTCGACCGGCTTCATCTTGAAAACAAGCACATTTTTCACTGAAATAATCACTGAAGCAATACGGCTGTTCTTCGTCATGCAGACAACAAATGCTACACGCAGCCAATCATCGAAACGGCAAGCATTTTTCTAACTTGCTAATGATGGCATGTTACGGCATTTGTAACTCTGAAAATAACTAGGAACAAAAGTATTGAGTATTTTACGAAAACACGTTAACAGCTAAAAGGCAGAACAAAATGTCTCCCACGATTAAATTCGAATTAAAAATGTCGACGATTGCAATGACGCAAATCAACAAAAAAACACCAGCTTTTCTGTGACCTTTCTGCCTTTCTCAATGTTTACATAAAAACTACAGGAATTTGGCAACAGAAACGTTCAGATTTCTTTCTAGAGCCTGGTATGTGATTACGAGTGCATATCGTGCAGATGTTTCGATTGCTTAGGCGTACGTTTTTCTTTATTGTTCATAAGACTCGAAATATATTGCACATTTTGTGCAATAAACCCCTTGAAGCATTCTTGATGGCTAGCTGATTTCAAGTGTTTCTCTCACCTAAGCTTAAAAAAATATTTAACCATGCAACCTAGGACAGGTAGCACTCAATTCTCTTATCTGAGACAAACAGTTTTTTATGAAACACCCTTTGGACAAGGGCGAACCGTCGCTAAATTTGTAAACGATACTTAAGGTTCAACAAATTCGCCCATTTTCTAACTCGCAAGCCTAATTCGACTAATGCACTGAAAGTTACCGGAAATCCTATCAATTATGCTATGCTACCTAGCAGTGAAAGTTCAGTCTGACTTAGCTAACGTCATTTTCCATGCGTCCATTTTTGAAAACAAGATATCGACGATGCGGAATAAAACTCTACAGTGTTTTGCTTACACATTCCTATAAAATAATGGAATTTTAAAAAGTTTCTATAATTTATTGGGCACGATTATGAAACCAGCACGAGGAATGATGGCAACAAAAATTGCGTTCCTTGAAACGAAGAATGTCCACCATGCAAAAAAGCACCTTTTGCTTCAAATGCAGCTTATAATCGATACTTTTTTTTCCATCTAGAATTGATATTCCACTATACGTGACTATAGGGTCTGCGTGATATTCGTAATAAGTATTTGAAGCAAAAATGTGGGTACACGTTTTTTGCATAGTGGGCATCGTTTTGGGTCGGGATTCAACTTCCGACCAAATCCAGGGGTAGAAAGCCTAGTTAATGTCAATATTTTCACTGAGAATCTTGACAGTTCTAACCAACTCGCCTCACCCAAAATTTGGCGTCCAGACAACTTCCCTTTTAAATATGGATGGGAATGGGAGGAAGCAGTTCTTCGACATCCATTAACGATGATGATGATTCTATTTGATGTAGAATCACGTTTGACTGTAGATATCTGCAGCTAAGTAATGTTTGCAGAATGCAATTTCTTTTTTAAATATCCATATGTAAAACTGAAATATCTTGAAAAAAGAATTGCTCTACTGACCTTCTTGGGAAATGCCCCAATATTAATATAAAAATAGCATAATTGCATATCGAAAAGGCCATATTTAATACACCGGCAGCCAACGTACAATTACAAGGTGGGAATGTTTCTTTCAAGGGTACAGGCTGTCGTGAGGGTCAATTCGCACGAAGCATTCAGTTCTCATTGTTATAGTGGGCTCGTTGTTCTCGGAGAACAATTCGAGATTGATTTCAGATATTTTAGATGCAGATGTTTGTTAGCCTACTGCGTTATTGTTTAACCTACCGTGGCTGACTGGTTGTTGTAAACATAATTACGCAATGATTGCCCATGAAAGCCCTCAGAAATTCCTCAGTCAAGTTCGATTGGGTTAACAAATCATTAAGTTTATTTAACTCTGGCTTTTTCAGGTGTAGGTCATTGCCCGGAAATGAACATTTTTCCGCCTTGCACCTTTGCAGTGAGTTCACCGTCAAAATCGGCATAGGTCATCCATATATTGGATTTGTGCATGGGGTCACCACTGGGAAGCAATCAATTTCTCGGTAATTAGTTTGCGCTTTAAGCCTAGTTCACACCAGCGGTATTTTATCTCTGAAAAATCGTGTTCGCATTTCAAATCCTGGTAATCCGAGGAAATACATTTGCAATAACAACACAACTGCGCATAATAGTGGGAACTGAGCTTTTCACACTCAGCACAAAAAAACACCTGAGATTTGGTGGCTATACGTTTTTTCTGACTACCACAATCATCATGGTAATAAACGTTTTTTAGAATTTTATCGTCACGACAAGAATAAAGCGCACTATTTACCCCACCCACATTCAAGCTGCTCAGCTGCGTTGCGACTGGTGCTTTTGAAAGACGCCAATAAACAATCGCAATATTTCGATAAAAGTGCATTTCTTCACTGCGCGTGGTTGTCAACTTGTCATACAGAAAGCAAAATGATTTTATCTGTACTTTCCAACACCTGAGAATTGTACGTGTTGTCCTGAGCAAGCAAGGCTGAAACACGAACTCAATACGGAAACAAGAGACAAAAGCAGCCTCTTCGAATTACGGGTTTTCAGGTACCAGAACACGCCGTTAACATTTTTAGTCATTGGGTGGCACGAGCAAAAAAATACTACCTACGCTTCTAAAACTGGTCAGTGGTTGGTCATCCAATGCTAGTAGGATACTTATTAGCAAGTCAGATTTTTCACGTGTCACGTTCGGTTAATATAAGCGTTAGATTTCACTTCCTCCTACTTTGTATCCTTGATGAAACCAGACTGGACAATTCTGTAAATCTGGCCCCTCCTGACGTAAAATGTCCCGATACATGTGTGCCACAATTCATTACTCAAATTCAAATTCCTCCCACCTTGTAAATGGGTGCAGACCTAAATTTTCGAAGGGTGGAAGTTCTAACATTTCTCCACTCACCTTCATCATTGTAGGAGTGGAAAATGGCAGCCCTAAATTTTTAAATCTGACTAAATCCCACGAACATAGCGGCTAATTTTGAAGCATTGCGGAGGTCGAAGCCCAAATAATGTACATTTAAATAGCTTTTTTAAGTTCATCGTAGCTCGGCCAACTCCGCCTTACTAAAGTATGATGATTTACTGCTTAATGTTAATTATTTAAATCATTCTTCAAGTTCTGTAAACGAAGCCCTTTAATGGTGTTGCTCTATACAGGAATCTAATTCTTTTTAAACATTACGCGCTTTTTACTGTTGATACTCTCGGTAGGCCAGTGTAACATACACAATGGTTGACAATTAGATTTCGAAAATAAGGACTGCGAATTAAATTAACTGTGTGGATTTCGATTCATAAACTATAGTACAGGTACTCATTTCTTGTTCACGTATACTGAACATGAATCAGTGTGAAAAACA
This sequence comes from Rossiulus vilnensis, assembly GCA_034700785.1. Taxonomy (NCBI): domain Eukaryota; kingdom Metazoa; phylum Arthropoda; class Diplopoda; order Julida; family Julidae; genus Rossiulus; species Rossiulus vilnensis. The sequence continues at coordinate 13,884 of JAQIXS010004754.1, forward strand.
ATGGAATTATGCATTTTGTCGTACTCTAAAACTGCTATAAAATTCAACCCTGTGAGTTAATGTGATATTGTTTCTATTATATTTTGAATGCCAAGGAGCAAGTTTAGGCCCGCAATGAAGTTATTTATGAGGATTTAAAGAAATTCAACGTCTAGATCCGCAAAAATGTGTGGGTGTGCCGACCAGAAAACCTCAGTAGACACCAATTCCCATTGTTTGGATGGAGTTTTATTGCTGCATGAATTTTTACTCACGCTTTTGCATATACAGTCGAACCTCGATAACTCGACTTCCTATAAGTCGAATAATCCGCTAACTTGAACTTTTAATCAAGTCCCGAATCATTTCTATACTTTTCTTTAAAAAACTGTCTCGATAACTCGAAGTGAACATCTT
>JAQIXS010004755.1:0-14275 GCA_034700785.1 Rossiulus vilnensis
ATAACTCGAAATTCGGATAAGTCGAATATTTTTGGGGGTCCCCTGCGACTTCGAGTTATCGAGCTTTCACTGTAGTAAACAATGTCGTTAATCATGTGATATGTTATTGCATGTTGTATAGGCTATAGCGGATTGCTTTCCTACCTTAATATGTGTACCACGTTCGATTCTCTTCAGAATGCAATGACTGGTATTGGGAGGTGAAGACAACTTCTTAAATATAGCGAAATAATGAGACATTCCATATTAACGTTCAGTAATTACGCTGCTATACATTATAGACAGGTATTTACTGGCCGAAAAAGTACAATGGAATATTAAAATTAATATAAGTGTTAAATTTGTTTTCATGACATTCGTGTTTTCCAGAATACTTGAAGTAAAGAAAGTAAAGACTTTGCTTTAAGACTACAAACTACTGCTTTGAAATGCAACAAATCCGTGACATGTTTCTCGAATGGAATGTGAAAAGATCAGTTACACTAACATGTAAGCATGTTACAGTTGGTTTTACTGTGTAATGCAAAACAGTAGGCTAATACAGTGTAGGTTTAAAAAGCAACTAACTGAACAACTATTCGGTTGTTTATCTTTCGTGGAAAAAGGGTAAAACGTCATGAAGCTTAAAGTACTCTTTTAAAATCATTGTTTTGGAATAGGTTAAAACCATAAGCGGTATATATTTTGCATTACTGGAAAGCAGTTTCGAATAGAATTTGCCCACAATTTGAAAATGTAATTATTTTATTCCCTTTTGACATGTGTGTACATGTAGGCCTATATTTGCCATCAACAGGCATGTTTCGAGAATGGTTTGATGGGTCCGTATGGATTGAAGGGTATGATCAGAGAAACCGAGTTAGTTTCTTGGAATAAGATGATAATACACTGTACGTGTGTGAATGACATCATGATATATTGGGCCATTACACTGATAGGCTCAAAAATTGACCAGGAGCAAAATACCCTCATTTCGGGTCATTTTTCCGCCCCGCTGAACGCAGAACATGATCACTAATATTTATGTGGTTCCCACAAGGAGTCTATATTGATCCCCATTTTGTTTTAAAGCTGACTTCGCAGGCTTGTTTTATTCAGATGTGTTTTGCGCAGCATTAGCAACGTCTACAACAAACGCTAAGCATAACGAAAACATTAAGCATACGGATTAGTTAACTTTCTAACTTAGTATTTTGTTCAACTTGTGAACTTCACTTATTCATGTTTTTCGATAATTTAGTTCTACTTGAACTAATGTTTTTTTTCTTTTCTTTTAGGTAAGTTTCGATTGTTTATTTTTATTAAAACAACTCCAGCATGGTAAGTGACTTGTTAAGAACATATTGTAAGTAATACTTATCCATACTCCGTGAACCTTTGTGGCCAGCAAAGGTCATTTGAATGATGATAATGGGAGAGAAGGTTACAAGACATATAGTTGCACGAGTACCTCCATCATAAAGTAAAGGAAGAAATTCTTAGAAATGGTCAAGCCAAGAAAACAAATGAAGAGTAAAAATATTTTATGCAGGAATTTATCTAACTTGAATATCAACATCATTTAGCGGACAACTCAGACATAATTATGAAGCAGCAGGTTGTCTTCCGTCTGCCGGTCATTAGTTATTTAAGTCCTTGAGAAGACATTGACGGATGTTTAAGTCACTATTTATTTATCCACTTTAAAACAAATATGATTTTATTACTATTATGCAAATATTTAAAATCGTTTGAAACTAATAAACTTTCTTTTTAAATTGATTAAAAAGTCAATAAAATGTTTTAAATCCTTGAAAGTCATTGAAAAACGTAAGAATTCTAAACTTTTGACGTATTGACATTGATGCATGGAAGAAATGATATTAATTCTTGGAAGCATAAGTCTTTACAGTTGTCTGTTTGGTTGAATATTGAAAGGAATTAGTAAGCTTTGTCTTTGGAATTGCATGTTAAAGTACAAAAAACAACATTTGCTCTTTTTGACACTTCATTCGAATCGGAATATTTGTTGATTTATAATAATATTACTGGGGGATCTTCTATTTAGACTTTGATCGTGTACGTTTCTTTTTTTTTTAGGCGTTGTCAGCCGGAATTTTTTTTTCGGTGATGGGGAGGAGGGTTACACATGCTCATTGATTGAATTTTATTGCGTTTAGATCTGTTTTGATTACTTATAAACAACATAAAAATAATACATGAAATATAAAAAACCTGCTTCCACATTGAGATTAAAGGTTTTGTCATTGTATTAAATCATTATCTGAAAGGGGAAAAACAACTTCCCTCAATTGATCCACAGGGTTGGATTTTTTAAACTTCTCCATGTTTTGGGATTTCCCGCTGTCTAACTGAATGGCAAGTCTAGATTGGGCGATTCATTTTTTTCTTCCTTATTTAAAATCCTGTGCTGCGCAGCAGCCGATCAATTTTGTTGGTCTGATAGAGAATTATCAGTTGAATGCTACTCCTGCAGTTGGATTAACTTTGCATTAATCATTTTGTAGGCCGCGACCGTTTTCAATTTTAAAGCAGTGAGATCAGGGAATGTCTGTTGAAGATGCTTCATTGGAGTTTCATACCTCAGTGAATTTGTTGAAAAACCTTCCATAGTGTAGTTTTCAGTATGATCTTTCGACGCGGCCTATCTTATAAGATTTGGTTGGTGGCAAATGCGTATAGCAAATCATTCAATGAAGCAACGAGTTAAGCGTCTCATACATGTGTGTGCGATTTTTTCACCATTACATTATGAGCTTTCAGTATATGGGATGTAAATGTATATTCAATATGACCATAAATGGACTTGTAGATATTGGATTTCTAAACAGAAAAATAGGTTATAACGTTTATAACAAGCACGCTACCATGCTTTATTTTAATGTTATAAAAATAGGTTTTTTTCCAACCATGTTTGTTTTTAAGCCTCACTTCAACGTTGTTCATAATGTCGAGTCTGATATCGTTAAGGGCATCTACCTGCTGGTTGTTATCTTCTAAGTTTGGGGTCAAGGGAACCGATCCTTGTTCGCTCTGCATGCATTCCCCAACTACACGCTTTTTTGAGGCAGAGATTGATCATTTCATTTCTTCACTTTTATGCCTGAGCTGTAACGTATTACCTCCGTTTCAAACACGTGGGTTGCCGAAATGTAAATATTATAACCGCGTGCGGTAGAGCACAGTCAATCTATTCTTCAGGCTTAAAGATGTGATATTTTATCTGACAATGCAAACAGATCGTGAATGCATTCACACTATTAAAGTCGAGTTGATAAACGATCCCAACTTGAAACTTGGCTGCGGATGAAACCCACGTGATTAGATGGTCTGGTAGAAGTGGTGAAATGAGCAAAATGGTTTAAAAGTTACGGCAAATCGTTTAGTCTGTTGATCGAAGGTTTAAGCAAATTCAAGTGTAAATATTTCATGTGTACACTTGGTTTCGTTGCATCAGCATTACTGGCAGTTCATATTGCTGTTTGATCTTAAAGCTAAGTCAAATAAATTCCATCAAGCTTACTTCAAAGAATACTTGCAACCGATAATCGGTTGACAAGAATTTCACCATCGATTCAGGGAGTTTCTTCTCAATGTGTAAATTTGTTGCCTTCACCTGCAATTTTAAGCAAAGCTACTTCTGCATCAAGTTCTGAAGTCAATTTTTATATCTTTCATATTGTGTATCTAAACTCTTTATGAGCAAGATATACATCTATAAATGAAGGATACCAAACTATAACGTTGTAAGTGCCAGACAATACGTTTTTAGGTGAAGGAAACAAACGAATAGCTTCGTAAAAATATTAATAGCACTAATTTGATTACGTTTAAACAACAAAAAGTTCAAGCGTGGTGCATTACACGTTGACGTTTGAAAACATGAACGTAAAACAATCGTACTTTTTTCGAATTTAAAAACAAAACGCCTAGGGATGTTTTACTCCATAATTAACGCCTAGGGATGTCCCAATTGCTTCCTTATCAATATAGGTGCGAATATCGGTTGCAATATAGACGTAACGGTTTGGCACCTTCCAAGTGTGTTTGTAATTGTGAAAGGTTAACGTATCAGGTCTTCCAGGCATGTGAACGTGGTTAATTATCCAATTATCAGTACAATTCTTGGATTCAAATGCCACGACCCTCACGCGATGAAATGGTGCAGTTACCCCGTTTACCATGAAAAAGAAACCCCGGTTTTTAGTTTTAGGGAAGTTAATTGAACCGCTGTCTAATAGTCTTATTCAATTAATTGCACGCTCTCGCTTCGCGTTTAATTGCTGGTCTGTATGCGGCACACGTGTTCCTGGTGCATCTTCAGCGACGTTATTATTGCCTCTATTAATTGGCGGGCATCTGTAAGAGATTTCCTCATGAATCGCGGTGATTTTCCTTATACAAATTAAGCGACGATACCATCGCACGGTTTCTTCATCGATTTCGAGCCGCGCTTAAGCTTTTTTCTTCTCCCTGACTAATAATATGCTTCCTCTGTCATTAGTGGTTTTTTGATCATTGTTATTCCACGCAGCTCGAATTCGACGGCATGCAGCAGTGCATACGTCGCTATGCGTTCGCTCGATTGTCAATTTGCATATTATATCCGCTTTAAAAATGCAGCATATTCTCCGCACGGTGAAAAAAAAAAAGGTTGCGGAAAGTAATTCGTCGTGATTTGGCGAATTACGCAAAACTGAATGCGTGAAAAATTGAACAGGCGAGGAGGCATCTTCGGATTGATCTCCACCGGAAGTAGCTCGTTTGCCACTCTGGAAGAACCGTCACGCAAATAGTTCTTATTGTTGGGTGAGTTGATCACGTGAAATTAAAACTGGGCTCAAGGCTTTGGTTCGCCGCAATCAGACGCTTTCAGGCTGGCGCGTTTGAGGAAGCCTCCGGTGATGTGCGTCTTCGACGTTTCTATTCATCAATCGCTTGATTATTTCTGGAATTGAATTAAGCGTCGACGGGAGATCCGTCGGTAGCCGACTAACCGAATCTCTCGCAGCGAAGTTAACTTTGTCCTTGAATTAATAAGGTTGAACTAGCTTTTTATCGCTAAGCTTCCTGGTGCGCTCTTTAGAATCCATTGTTAAACACTGGCCTGTATTGAAATCTCTTGATGCGGTCGCCCTATTGAAGTTTCGTCTCTGTCTACGGATAAAGCCTGTAAACCTGTAACGTTTCCCTGCACAAATTTTGGGACAAAAAAAAATCGTGCAAATCTGGGCCTGATGAATGCGATGCAATTTCTGATGAAAATTAAACAAACTGAATAATTTTTAACGGCGAATTGTGGTTCAAAACGGTGGCATGGAAAGTGTATTGATCTCTTCAGAACTTCATGAACGTGGGGGGTCGATAAACAAATTTAATAAACCAACCATCTTCTTTAAAACCTAGCGCCATCTATGGTGAAGGTGAATGGGTTTCATTATAAAACGATGACGGCTAGGTGTGTGTTTTGTACGCTATGGCAATGGGTTATACCTCACCTATTTTCATCAACAAATGGGATTAATTCATAAAGATTTCATAGCAAATAAAACGTTTTTAATGATATATGCTTGTTGACAGTAAGGCACTGATTTGAGTTGACTTGAACAAATATTTTACTTACATGTACTTCTCAGACAATTTCAGGTTTATTGAAATAGAAATTGACTGTTGGATTAAATAATGTAGCCAATGACGCAGCCAACATATCAGGGCACTTATTGACATCAAAATGACCAGTTGTAGTTAATGGTGATTTTTAAGAGTGGTTCCATTACAGCCACAGATATCTTTTGTCATTTGTCAAGTGCACGGGCCCAAATGTAATGCTACATGCCAATGCAATTTATTTAAATTACTATACGAAAATGTTGTCTTTGCTCCGTGAGTTCTATCTGGCCTGGGAAATCTTTTTCGAGCTGTTAGTGGCATGCCATCGTTAAATCCCAAAATTCTCCGTTTTTTGTCAACTGAATCCTCATTCCATCCACCCTGCAGTGAATAGCCAACGCGGCTTTAATTAGCGTCGCAGACAGCGTAATGCAGTAGCTGAAGAGCTCGGACGAATTAATAGCGCCGTAAAACTAATTAAACGACTTAGTAATTGAAAATGAAACGGCGCCATGGAAGCGGACGTTTTTAACTTTGAAGGAACGGCCGCCAGAACAAAATCATAATCTTCCCCTCAATATGCACCAAGTAACGACTCGGATAACAGTGAAGACAACGATAAAATTGCCGAAAACCGCACGGATTACCCAGCTGAACGGTGTCTGCTGCCAGTTATGCAACAGTGAGCAAGATGGCATAAAGATGCATTTCATATCCGGCACAGTTATCCTTTCTCAGTGCTCAAGCAGACCGAAAAATACTCGCAAAAATGCCAACGTTTCAACAACCCTAGGGGCAACATCAAGATAGTCTTAATGATTTCGGGGCGAATACTGCACTCAGATAATATGCATGGTTAGTGAAGCTTACCGTATCCGTTAATATGTAGTAGCAGATAGATTTAAAGTGCATGTTGCCACAATTGACTAGTTCTGTTCCTCGTGACTCAGTTGGGAACGGAGTGGGTCTTGTAAGTATCATCTTTGTCTGCACAGAATTTAAAAGACGTTCATGATGGCTATGGAATAACGCATGTACATGTATTGTTCATTCATTAATAATCAGGGTTCCCACAGAACCTGGGAAAGTCGGGGGAATTTTTAAAGTTCTCGACAAATTAGATTTCCTAATCCAGAATTGTGACTTAAAATTAATAGCAAAATAAGCAATCAGTGTTTACTTAGAACAAATAACAATTATTTAAAGTGAAATTTATGCCACAATCCATAATTTGTGATAAGTTTCACAAATATTTGCCTACGGCGTTCCGTTAATTCATTCAAAGACAAATTTTGTTTTACTATTCATGTTGCCTCTCCCCACCTACTAGAGCTTAACCACAACACAAAAATCTTAGTCAACTGATCAAAAACATTATTTACATCCAAAGGCAGGTTCTTTTCGCTTATTAATTGGTCGATGGAGTACCTTAAGGTAATGGGAAAACGAAAATTTTAATCTGGGAAAGTCAGGGGATTTTATTTGACTAAAGCTGTGGGAGCCCTGAATAATGAAATCTATAGATTTTTAAAAACATTTTATTAATCCCTCTACATCATAGATTCGGTAGCAATAGATACCTGTTTTGTGGTCTGCTGTCACTATATTGATTGAGTTTACAAATAAATTTGAGAAAACCGTCTTGCAATTTTTCTACTAGGAAATTTGAAGTTCTTCAAAGAGTCCACCACAATTTTGTTTTGTTGTTGATTCCAAAGGACAGTTTAACAAACCATGAGTATCCACATGTTCAATTTCTGGTTTTGCTTGTATTATCAATGAGCAGTGCTGGCTTTCTATAGGATTTTATTGCAATGCGATTTACAAAAGGATATTTGTACAGTGTATAAGCGCTACACTTGAAAATTTTCATCTTTGATGAGGCAGTGGTCATTAATGCACTCATGAAAATGGACCGACATTATTTTTCGTGCGTTTCTTTCACGGGCCTCTCGTAATGCCCTCGAAAGTTTGAATGGGTATTTGGACGGTAGCCACGCAATCTCCAGCCCCACTATAATTTGTTTCCATTCATGCATATAAAGCATTCATCTCGCACATTTCTATACCTTGTTTGCTCAGTAATAATCGATCAATAGTCAGCGAATGAAATTCGCCGAATGCATTTTGCGTGTACGTAGGAAACCAGTATAAGTGCATCTATATTAATATATGCAAAGTATCCCTGAATCTGCCTGAAATTGAGCATGGAGATATGGCCTATAATGACGTCCCAGACGACACAGCTAGCGAGAGCTATATTGCACCCAATGCGCCCACCTTCTTCTGCCTGCTCTAGTTTTTAATAACACAGCTTCCACGTATAGAGCTGCTTGCATTGAGAAACTTTGGCAGGCTCTCCAGAACCCATGTTTAAAGAAGATATTTTGTGCATGCTCTCTCCTCCCTCTTATAAGATGCTATCACCGAGAACGGATCAACAACGGCAATCGTTTGGCTCCAAACTCATAAATATGTCAGAATCTCATGGCAGACATGCATCTTGGAAATGGATTTTTTTACCATGGCCGCAATAGTTATGCATGACACGAGGTTGCAACCTTAGGCTCGATTTTTTGCTCGGAGCCATAGAAAGGTTCTCGTGATAACCCCATCTTTTTCCGCACAGAGCGTATCATTAATATTGAGTAGCTTTCATTTGTTTACTTATTCTCTCGGCGACATTTGTCATTTTTCTTCTGCTTTGCATGCATACGCCACTGAGTCCGCATTGCATCGCCTCCAGAATAATTAAGCTTGGCGACTGTTTTCTGTGATACGACATACACTTTGATCCATTATATAGATTGGCAGCGATGTGACAAACGATGAACGAATGCAGTAGCTGTTTTGCAGGCCTACATCCACTCTGAAATCTTAATAAAGCATAGCCAAGTGCATTATTTATCTGGAAGCATTGAGATGGCGTGTGTAGTGATTCATTGTCTTATGCTAGGAGACTGCGTCAAGAACTATTGAGTTTGACACTGGGTGGGTGTACGTATGTAGGCTTACTCAACCAATCCATGGCTTTTCAAGTGTCTTATAGCTTAGACATCTCGTCTGCTTTAAATTTTCAAGACAGAAAAGTTGTATTTCTGGACAAGTTTCTAATTATTATTAGTACAGTAAAACTTGGCTATGTTGACCACCAAAGGGAACACCTAAATCAAAGTAAAGTATCGCTTTTATTAGAAAAATTACATGTACATGTTCTTTAAGATTTTCGTTTCTTCTTTAAGAAGATAAGTTTTTTCTTATGATTAAAATTACGGTCTTTGAAATTTCACTTTGCTGATGCCATTAATAACATATTATTTGAAATTGTAGCATGGCGCGAGCAATCCAGGTCTTTTCAGGGGACCCTAAAACTCGATCAACAAATGCAGGTGGTCAACTTTACAGGTTTTGCTGTACTTGTATTATTTTGCTTTAAAGGTAGCAATTTACATTTTGACAAGCTCAATATGACTTTTTTGATGAAGTGTTTTGTGCTAGAATGGTAATTCCTCGTGGGATGTTAGTGCACGCCCTCTATGGCCAGTTGGCTATCTCTCACTGCAAGATAAGAACTGCAACATTTCTCATGCGTTGTTGTTGTTTATGCGTGGTTCACTGGGAAAGTTTATTGTATGGCCTACAAAGTTGAATTGCGCAACCACGTTTAGCATTATTACGAACGTTTCGCGATAATTAAATTATCGTATAAATCCAAATCGAGGGGATTAAAAAAAACATCCTGCGCTGTGAATTAGCCCGCATGTGTGAAATGTCCCGTTTTATTGCGTGGCCATCCATTTCCTCATTGAGGAAGGAAGTAACTTCCGTCGCGATTAAGTTTTGAATTATGGATGCTATGAAAGTCCGCGTATGCGTTTTAGTTACGTGAAATACAGAGCAGTAGTCCTGCGTTTATTACATCGGCGTTATTTATTTTAATTAATGGGAAGTCGTTGCTGATGTACAACGCCGCTGAAGATAAATTTTACGAGTTCGCCACTGTTCTAATCGTATGCCGCTCGCTGTTCATCCTTGGCTTCTGATTTCCTAATGCGCAGTGAAGCTGGTGCAGACAAGAATGCTGCGAATGTATGATCTCTACTACGCTATTTCAGATTTCTTTCACAGAATCCAATATGTCACGTTGGAAGTCCAAATTGGTCCGGCCGTTCATTTATCAGGCGGCCAATGATATTTCTGCTTTATATGATTTTTTTACGACTAGGCAGTTGGTGAAATGGCCTTTAAACTGACAGGACATTAACAATTTTTGGAATAGTTAAGCAGGGTTTAATGAGTATTGGCATCAATTATTGCTGGTGGTGCCATGGATACTAACCAATAGCGACGTTAACGGAAAATTCCAGAACATCAATTTAATCTGGCTAGTGTAATACTGTACTTAGTTTGTGCCTAACCATGGAAACTAAAAGTGCTTCGTGGTGTCGTTCAAAGTTCTGAACAATTTTCTTACAAAATCAACTTATGTTAATATGTTGAACACAATAACAATGAGATTTGTCAATATTTCGGTTGGGTTTTCTATGATTTCATGAGGACCAACCTGGCAAAAGCAAATCAAAAGATTAATAAGACTCTTGGTTTAATAAAAATGCGTTAGCTGTGCACTAAAAGAATGAGGTTTTGTATGTTTCACTAGAACACTTGTGTGCCGCAGAACACAATTTATATTTTCAATGAAAAACTTACAGGGTTCGTACGCACTTTGAAAGTGTGAGGGTAAGTCAAGGAAAAGTAAAATGGTCAGGGACAGTTAGGAAAATTCAGGGAAATCCTTTAATTCACTGCATTTTCAGTGGCATTCCCAATTAAAGGTGCTCTAAGCACTAAGGAATTGTTTATCAATATTAATGTTTTCGTTTGTTTTGGTAATAAAAATGCAATAACACAAAAATAGCTAGGGCTGCACAAATGAGTTTGATATGAATAAATATCCCCTTTGATGTGTTTGTAACAGAATTTTTTTCAAAAAGTCGGACAAATTTACTCTGGCAGCTCAAGGAAATGATTTCGTAAATTTTTGCGCAAACGCTGATTTAACCACTGCCAGTAGTCCGTGACAGTATACATTGTATTAAGCCATTTTAATTTGAAATTTAGCACAAATAATGATTAAATACCGATGCTCAGTCAATTAATGCTTATTTTTCTCATACGAACAGGCTTTCAAACCTGTTTTTTGAAAGCCGACGTGTTGGTCTACTTGTTCGGAAACTAATTTTCACAAATTGCACAACTTATTCAAAACTTATGTTCTCGAAGATGCCCCATCGATCTTCAAGGCCAGTCATGCTCCGTAAAGGCAAGCGCATTGTTTGCTTTAATAAATGAGGCTCGTTTCCAAAGGTTGTTTCTGATTTTTTTGTGCTGCATGCAGCTAACCGGTCACTGATTTCGTGAGGCAAGGGCGCTGCATTGTGCGATCTGCCTATCCATCATCCTGGGCTCGCATGCGTTCGCTCTAATAGCGTTTATAATGCGCATTTGCTTATGAAAAGATCGCTTTTTATGCGCATTATATAACAATATATGAAAAAACGTTGTTAAGGAGCAACACGATGATGAATAGATGAGCGCGGAGAATCCGAGTGCGATCGTTGTGGAAGTTTTTTGGTCGAAATTGGGATTGTGCTTTAAAAGTCGGGTCCGGAACTCGTCGCAGTTTTCTTTTTTTCTTTTTTTTTCCCCCCTATCGAACGGAAAACGAGAAAAGCATGTCAGAAGAATTGCTTGAGTGGAATCACTCTGTTTTTGCAAGGCTCTTTTTTTTTTTTGGTCCAGCAAAGCCCATCGATAATAAACCGTATTATTGCACTTTTCCATGTAAGGCATATGGAAAGTAGGCCCGTAACAAAAGGGAGAGAAAGGGACGGTTGAAGCCGAATTGATAGCGTTTTGTTCGTTTTTTTTCTATATCTTTCTCCTCCCCTCCCTGGGCGTTTTTGTCGATGTTCGAAATAGCCAGGCTGAAGAAGAATAAGAAATCAGCCTGGAGAGCGATGCTTTTGTGCATCGTCGGCGACAAGCCTTCGGCATTTGCCTCTCTTTTCGCGAGATGGCCCCTGGAGACTCGTCGCCATTACACCGTGGCAGGGCTCGATATTGCCACGGATTTCGGTGCAGCTCTTGGGTGTCGCTACGCTGCGCCCAAGCCGTTTGTCATCAGCCAAGCAGCGCGCTGGTTGTCACAGTTCAGAGGAATCACATCCACCGACTGAGGAGGATTAGAGCGGGCCTGACTGGCACGGGGGAGCCTCATCAAACGGCACAAACACCGCCCAGAGAAGGAAAAATAATCAGAATTTTAGCTTTATTGATGCGGGCGCCAATCCCGGAGATGTCTTTTAAACCCCTTTCCGCTCGTCCTGTCACACGCAGCGTTTAGTGCCCATTCGTGAAGCGCTCTTTTATGATTTTTTTTCTTCTTTTGCCAGTTTTTTCTTTATGAAAGGATTCGTTCGGAGTGCGTCTTTGGAGCGTGAATGCGCCATTGTTTTAGCTTTGGTCGTGCGACCTTTTTACTGTCCGTTCTGCAAGCTGGGCGATTTCTTTATGCGCAGAAACAGGTCCGCCTTCACACGATGTCATTTCATCTGCTCGAACTTTTTATAACTTTTGTATTGACTGTACGTATTCATGTACGTGTATAGGTTTATATGTACGTGTATATGTACGTTTAGGTTTACTGCGCATAGTGTACGACAGGCAAACACTGTCACAACTTGATGTGTGATTGGTTCTCGCTCATACTTGTATGGCGGTGGTAGGCCCTATTCACACCAAGTTAGTCTCCTTCATTTATTTAGTTCTTGATAAGGCATTTTAAATTTCTTATGAAGAGTTTTGTCTAGAGAGTTTCAACAGTCGTGGTGTGAGTTACCTTTTCCCTTAATTGAGATATAACAGCTTTTTGTTAGAAATACTGATTTAGATTACCCTACATCGAATCTAACTTTACTTCCCTTGTACGTCAAATTCCTATGCATGTTTGACGTCACTGTTTTATTCCAATTTGAACACCACATCAAAAATCAAAAGCAAAACATTTAGATGTAATTAGAATTTGCATATAATTATTGTAAAACGACAGTTTAAAATCTCAACTACCAAACGTGAGTCCAATAATGTGATTATCAAATTTGGGTGCTTTTGTTGTCCGCCTTGTCCAGTTCTGACTTTACGAATTAACACTCATTTGCATCATCGAAGCCTAATGTTATAACCGGGTTGTTGATCGCAAGATTGAAGTGAAATTTCCTCATCTCACAACAGAGAATAAATTCTAATTGCAGTTCAAATTGCCACTTTCCTGAAGATGATTCAATTATTCGAAACAAATGACCACTATCTGCGCTCTGTGCCTTACGAAGCTTAGAATTCCGGAATGCATAAATTAGATGAGCAATACTTTATTTGCCAGTCTAATTTGACGTAATGTATGCCTGGCTGGGCCATATGGCCCACTTTGCGCACTACGGATATAGTATTGATTTTACGCGTGAATTATGGTCCCTTATAAGTAGGTAATAAATTCCAAATGTGATTATTTTGCTAATAGAATGTTGTAGAGGAAGGGGAATATCCGCAGAGCGAAATTGAATAAAAGTTCAGATTTTCGCTAACATCTGTTAATTTGCGGCTTCACTTCTGACACGCCTGTAATATAACTAGTTTTTCGACCCAGCTTACATTCGCAAGCAAATAACCACCTTCCATCGCTTTTGCTTATTTTGGTGATTGGTGTATATATAATTTATACGCACGCAGTTTGAGGCTAGACAGCTGAAGATATGGAGAATTGCCTGATGCTCGATTCCTGTCTCTCTATGCACTGCATAAATAATGCCAATATTTTGGAGATTCAATATGCTTCATGCATAATGTAGGTGGCTCTACTGTTTGCAATGAAAACAAACCATCTAACATGCATCTATGAATGGGAAGTTCATAAATTCTTTAAGATAAGTTGTCCATGATATGGAAATTTGTTGAATTCGAATATTGGCAGTTTCTATTGATTTGATGCATAAATATATTGCTCAGATAATTAAATAGTTGATGCAAATGTCTGACAAACCATCCATCAAACAGACCATCTAACATGCCATCTATGAATGGAAAGTTCATAAATTCTTAAAGATAAGTTGTCCATGAATTCGAATATTGGCAGTTTCTATTGGTTTGATTCGCAAATATATTGCTCAGCTAATTGAATAGTTGATGCAAATGTCTGAGCATTTAAACGAGCATTTGTACTTTTACATCCCAATGTATTTGTGCATGAAATCAGCGTGGGAATTACTACGAAACAGTATTTACATGTACTGCATTTAACCCTTGCTTTGATAACATCGTCCGGGGTTCCTCCTGACCTGGAAAACCTGGTATTGTCAGAAAAGCAAGAACAACCTTGAAATTTTCATGCAGAAGTCAAGGAAATTTTTATCATATAAAGGTCAGCCTCTCAAGTGAATGATTGTGTATGATGCTGCTCAAAAAAGGACGAATCTAGTCACACTTATGCAATAATAGGGATTTCCTTATTAGACAATTTCTTTCATTTCATTCTACAGTGGAACCTCGATAACTCGACTTCCTATAAATCGAATAATACGCTAACTCGAACTTTTAATCAAGTCCCGAA
>JAQIXS010004756.1:0-14274 GCA_034700785.1 Rossiulus vilnensis
TATAATTACGATTGAGTTTTTTCAATAGAAGTGTGAAATTTGACTTTGCTAAGGCCATACTAAAACTACAAGTACATGTACATAAGTTGAATTTTTGCAATCACTGTTGATATTGTAGCTTCAAAAAATTGTATTGTAAATTTCAACCAGTATCACTTAGGTTACATGATAAAATTAAGAAAACAGCAGTAATGTATCAGTATAACAATGTTTTCTTTTCCATACCAGATAATTATTGTTTCATTATTACATGCATGCAATTATCAGTTACGGTTTAATTGTCGTCCTAAAAATCCTGACAATACAATTTACTGTTGAAACTTGCCTAACTCCATACTCTAGGTAAAAATCGCAATAATTGGTACGAAATGCTCTTTATTTAACCAGTTATTACAGACTTATAAACATGTTTAAATTTCTGTTATGGCAGCAAAATTGTTATAAAAAACAAACTGTGGCGCCATCCCACGGCGACCTAAGCTAATAATCGATGGGCTTTCATTGTTTTTTTTCTGTTTCTGCTTTTTGAATTCCTCGGATCTATATGGAATTTCATGCTTTCTATTGTGTAAGCCATGAAGCCTAGCTCTTCATAAATATTTTGCCACTTCCAAAAACATTCCAGAGGCACAATGGATATTATTCTTTATTTACAAACAAGCACGATAAATGCTTATTCTGTTGATTTTTTTGCCATTTTGACAATTGAGCAGTTTTTTAACCCTTGCCTTTCAATTTCTTCTCGAATTTGAACTGAGTTTTTGTCCTTTCTCGAGTACAGGGTGACTAAGCAAACAGGATGGCCAAGAGATGGATTTATTGCATATCTGTTAAGATTTTGACAGAAATGTTAGTAATAAAGGACAGCCGTTTTGAAAGAAAACGGATTTCAAGATGTTAGGAAATGTTCCTTGAATTTGTGGGATTTGTTTTGGTTGGTTTATTTAGTAATTGTCCTAAGTCAAAATTGTGGATGTTGGTCAATTTCTATGGCACATTTTTAAGAAAAAGTTTGTTAGAGGAGACTATAATGGCGTTTTCTGTAGTTTCATTTTCTTATTTTGTTTTTTTTCAATTAAAAAGAAATTTTGATGTTTTTTTATATACGCTTTTTATTAGACCATTTGAAAATATGGGGTTTTAGAAGCCTACGGTTGATTAAAGCTGTCGAAAATCATTGAATTAGCATCATGGTCATTTTGCTTTTTTTGCCTTTAATGCCCTAGAATCTAAAATTCTCCCAATTCACAAAATTTCTCACGATTATTATTATTCTAGCAAATGTTTAAAGCCCATCAAAAACATTTTTAAGAGTTTTTTTCAGATTAGTAGCCTTTTAAAATAAAAACGTGTTTAGGCATTGTTTGAACGCTGATTGCAGAAGACGCCATGGTTTGGAAAGATTTCAAGAATTGGTTTTGTTGTCTTTCATCAAATGACACCGAGATGAATTAAGATCACATATTTTATGACTTAAAGCTTGACCACAGGGCTGCTTTGGAAAATATATGTTTATCCATCCAGAAAAAACAAACACGTTTATTTCGCTTATTATTATGCAAACAACTTCCTAATTCAACTGAAATATGTACCTTGGTATCAGCGAAAAAACGCATGTGGGTCACACGGTTCCTGTAATTTGCATGATTTAATGAAATTAATGTGAGCTCGGATTAATTATTCTTGTGAGTGTGGAAAAGGATGATACTCTCGCTACCGTTTTCACAAACATTCTTCACACGCCTAAGTCACCCAGTCGTGGACGCACCAACTGCATCTCATAATAATAATAATGATAATGATAATAATGATGATGATGAAGGAAGTATTAAAATAACGAAGATTTAATGTGCGAACCGAAAATGTTACAACGTTCGTTACCCGCACCAACAGTCCTTATCGTGGAGAAAGAGGACTGCGAAATGACGTCATATTTTAAGCTGAAGTAACTTAGCATCTTCACAAATCATGACATCAAAATTGAATATAAATGACAATTTATTTATTTTTGATCTGTTAAGACTATTTTAAAGATTATTTTAGATCAAAATGCATAACTAATGACGTCATATTTCTAGTTAAAGTGACGTCGCAATTTCACATATCCAGACATCAAAATTGAATGTAATTGACACTTTATTTGTTTTACAGAAAATCGTTTTCATTATTTTAAATATTATTTTCGATTGTTTGAGGTTATTTAGAGGAAAATGAACATAAATGGCCTTAGTTTCTTTTTAGATTATTCTAAAGTAATTTATATAAAACTGATTGACTTCAAATGACGTCAACTTGCTTGACATGTATAAATAAAATAATTTTCGATAAAAATGATTGCCTAACGACGTCATATTTATAGCTAACGTAACGTCACATTTTCACGTAGCCAGAATAATATTTTAGTAATCAAAGTGATCATCAATTTAAAATTTTAGCTGAGAAGGGGAAAAAAATGCGCTACACGCTTAGGAAGTTTCGGTTTTAAAATAATTTCGCTAATTTATGGTACCGTTGTCGTCTTCAGAAATTCTAAAAAATCAAATTGCGGTTCTGATTTCCGGAAGTTGGAACTCGATTAAACCGCATGAAAATGGAAATGTGCAGGCGAAAATTAAGAAGCAATATTTTTTCGTTATTGCGCATTTTCCGGTTCACATAGCGAGAGGTTTTGGTTTACCCTGTAACACTGTAGTATTATATTAACTAGATAAACGTAGACGGTTTACAAATTGTCCTGGAATTTGTTTGCTGGTTTAACTGTTCAGGAAGCAGCCTTGAAACGTGACATCTCCGAAAATCAGGAAGTGCGAATTTACATGTATTTTCTTTTTAGGTTAATCAGGCAAAACTGGTTTCTGGTTGGTCGTTTCGAGCCATTTGGACAAATCAACATTTTAACATTTAACATTCTGTGCTTTCAGCGTTCTGAATGTGATTCATAAATTTTCCGAAGATGGGCTAATTCTTGAAGTGGAAATGATCAATTTTTTTCAATGACTCCAAATGATTTTTAAATCTTTTCAAGCAATTGAGTTTTATAACATTTTTGACATAGTTCTCAATTAAAAAAATATTGTCAATTTCTTTTAAACAACCGAATTGCTTTGGAAATTATTTTTTACTGCCCAAACTTTATAAACTTTTTAATGATTGTTCCAAAATTAATCCAGAGAAGTACATTGTATTTTAAGAAGAAACACTAAGCATAGAATTGTTTTGGAAAATATTTCTCACTGCCCAAATCTTTAAACGTTTTAATGATTGTTCCAAAATTAATCCAGAGAGGTACATTGTATTTTAAGAAGAAACATTAAGCATAGAATTGTTTTGGAAAATTAGTTTTCACTGCCCAAACCTTTAAACGCTTCAATGATTATTCCAAAATTAATCCAGAGAAAGACATTGTATTTTAAGAGGAAACCTTAAGCATTGAATTGTTTTGGAGAATACTTTTCACTGCACATAACTTTTAAGCTGTTCAGTATATAGTAGTTACCTCTTTATTTCAATGACTTTTCAAAGAATAATGACTTTTAGACTTCTCCCCCCATCCCCTGAATACTCGATCGGTTCAGGCCTAAACATTGCCTTGTAAACATTTTTGGGACATTTTCAATGACTGTTCAAGGCCTGTAAGGATGAGCTCAATTTCATTCAATGACTTTCAAAGACTAACACCACTTCTAGACTTCCCTGGTACTAACTAAGGGGAAGGCTGGCAGCAGCCGATGAGGGGAGCATTTTCGGCATTCACCTTAAATTAATTAGTGGAGACGGTAATGAATTCGACCCTCGGGGGATCAATTAATTACCTTCGCTACTGTGCGCCAGGGCAAAGGGGGCGCCCCCTTTCCCTCAGCCCCCAGCCAACGTCAACAAACACGCATTTCTGTGTCATTGCCACCAATTAGCTACATATTAATGACTCCTCCTTAATGAACTCTTTTTTTTTAAACTGAATCTTTTCATTTTTTTTCTTGGTTTTTGTGGTAATTGCAAGTTTTAGGAGCTTCCAAGATGGCGATCACACCCAGGTGGATCGAGCGCATTGTGCCCCGCTAACACCCTGCCTTAATCGATTAAGAAGTTGAGGGGATTTTCCCTTGGGACGACCGGGGGCGCTAATTCTCCTCTGGGGCAACAACCTTAACTCCACGGGCTGGACCCCGTGACTCCTGCTCCAGGAAGTGGGCTTCTTTGGAATGGACAAGAACTGGGTGTAATGTACATGTAATTTTAGTATGGCATCAGCTGGTCACCCATGATCACGTGTCTCGAGCCTTGCTAGTCAATACTATTATTGGTCATGATATTATAAATGACATTAGCAGAGAGTAATGATCGTGTAAGGTCCGCTAATATTTGCCAGCAACGATGTAAATTTAACATGATCGTGTAATGAAGTAATGATTGTTGGTAATGTCATGACTGATGATGTCACTAGGAATGATCGTGTAAGGTCCGCCAATGTTTGCTAGCAATGATGCGAATGTAACATGATCGTGTATTACTGACAAGTAATGTTGACGTAATGAAAGATGGCACTTGAGGACTCTATTATGACGTCATCGGTAATGACCGTGCAAGGCCTGCTTTTGGCATTTATTAATTCACTCATTAATTTATTTGCAATACATCTCTGACGTCACAATGTCAGAAGGTGCCAAATGGATGGTGGTCAGCTTCGGACCTCACCTGATCCAGGGTGTCACCATCAGTCCATCACTGCTCCAAGCAAGTAAGTCGAGCTCCCAATTCTTGATTTCCAACTCCTCCAGACCGGAAGTGGCCGGCTTGTCCCGTTAGCCGTAATTGAATTAGGAATTCGGGAAGGTAAAGAACAAAAATGCCAGTTTTTGGCAGTTTTCCTTCCGATTGTTCGAGGGTGAATTTGGAAAGCCGCCCACCCAATTAATCCGAGCGAAGGGGTCGGCCTGCTCAATGGACGCCCGCCATAATACCCAACGGATTTTAATTAAAATTCCCCCAAGGTGACGTCCCAAGATGGCGCCTGTGGGTGACGTGACGCTAATTGTGCGCGGGTTCAGGGGTCGGGGCTCACAATCGCGGGGTCGCCGGTGTAATGGGTAACACTCCGCGCACTAATTGCTTTCGGATTCCGCCACCGGTGCCCCTGAATGGGGAACACTTCCCTTCCGCCATCTCTTGCAAGCGTCACGCGTGATCAGCCAGTGAAAATACATTGAAGTCCGTTTTCTGCTCGGCCACCTTTGACCGGAAGAGCGGCTGAATGAGGACCGGTCATCGATCCGCAGGAACGCCAAAAAACGAGCTTGGGCTTGGGGCAGCCTGGATCAAGGCAGAAAAACGGGGTTTTGCGTACCTGGAATATATCAGTATGAACCAGTATAAAAGTGTACTGATATCAGTACAGGCTTACTGATATGTGCTGATATCTGTATAAACCATACTGATACCAGTACAGTTGTATGCTTATACCGATACAGATGTACGGGTACCAGTAGTTGTGCACTGATACCAGTACAGATGTGTATTAACACCAGTACAGATGTACTAATCAATGTATCGTTTGTACGTCAGTACAGATGTACTGATATAGTATAAGTAAATGGCCAATGGGTAAGGGGTAGGTGGCCAAAGTATAAAATGTAAGCGTACCAATGGATGTAGGTGGACAACTTATAGTGTACGGGAGGCCAATGTATAAAGGGAAGGAAGCCAAAGTACAAGGGTAATTGGTCAAAGTACAAAGGGTAGTTGGTCAAAGTACAAAGGGTAATTAATGAAAGTATAATAGATAAGCGTGGATAATGTATAAAGTGTGGGTGGATAAAGTATAAAGGGTGCGCGTGGCCAATGTATAAAGGGTAGGCGTCCAAAGTACAAAGGGTAATCGGCCAAAGCATAAGGGATAAGCGTGGAAAATGTATAAAGTGTGGGTGGACAATGTGTAAAGTGTGGGTGGACAAAGTATAAATGGTAAGCGTGGCCAATGTTTAAAGTGTTCAAAAGGTTTCAAATACCGTTACGAGCAATCAATTCTGGACCGAACCGGACCGTCCCAGTCCCGGTATCGAAGCCGCGTGTGGTCCACCTGTCCATCAAATACTTTCATCCGAATGTAATTTTTTTTTTCTCTCTCGGTTCAGTTGAATTTTCGAGTTCAAATGGAGGGAAAGTGATAGCGGTGCAAGACGTTCCTGGAGGCCTCAATTAAAGATGGCCGCCCTTCCGCCGAACTAATTTCGCATTCGTCTTGATGGCCGAGTCCCTCTTCAAGTTCATTGTCTTTGCTCGTACTCTTTCCCTTTCCCATTCATTATCATAATAATTTCCTAACTGCATTTTGATTATTTCCTGCACGCATGGTTCCGTTAGGCGCAACCCAAGGGGTAATCTTGACCCCTGGACCCCTTATCACTCCTGATCCAACCCTTTCCTTCAATTTCGGAGTTGAAATAACAATCGACAGTTTTTTTATATTTTGAATTTATCCTTTTTAGGGGGTAGGTAGAGATAGGGGGTTTGGGAGCAAATAACAGACCTGAAATGATACGTGATAATAATAATGATAAGTTTAATTGGAAATGCCATATCGGTAGGTACCCCAGATCACATGGACCCTCATCCAGCACGCACTCCGGTGGACGGTAATGATCCTTAATTGGTCTGGGGGAGAGGTCCAATTTTCGTCAATTTCACACCCGCTCTCAGATTGGAATCCGAGACCCCTGCCCGTCACGCACCCCTGGTCAGTCGTGCACTGACCAGGTCGTGGCCTCTGCGTCCCGCCACCAGATCTGGATCCCACGAATCAACTCGAATTCTTGACCCCCTACCACCCAGCCTGTTCATTAAGTCCAAATTGGACATTCCATTCCCAGATGGAAAAATTAAATATGGGACATATACGACTTATTCAATATACGGTAAACTCAAAAAATGGCCATATTTGTCCATTCATATCCATATATACCCATATGCAGTTTATATTAGTCAATAAAATCCATACATTTTTTTGCATTCTGACATACGACCATTCATGTCTGCATACAGTATTTACTTAGTCCTGTAGCGGTATGTCCGGTATGTCCATATCTGGAATATACTGTATGATAAACGTATAAGTGAAGTGAGCAAAATGAAATTGTCGTCAGTAGCCAAATAGTCCAGTTGACGACGCTCGATTCGCTTGGACAAAAATGACGTCATTCTAAACCAACTTGAGGTGGAAACAGCCCAACTGTAACGCTGTTGTTTTCCTGGCAAAAATTGTTTTTCTGGTTCGGGGAATGTTAAATGCTCGACCACTTGCTAGTTGTTTTGGGGGTTTTTTCCGTACCGAAACGATTCATTAATAACCGAAAAAACTGGAAACATTGAAATAAGCTTTATTGCGGTTTACCTTCCTGATACTTAAGAGCTGCGCACAGTTAAAAAAAAAATCAAAACCGTAATAAAAAAGCTAGTTTTATTTTTGTACGCATGGTGTAGCTGGTTATATATGGCCTGTTGCAGCTCTTCGACAGAACTTAGAAATGCCTACAATTTCGGTTTTTCACCCTTGCCTGTGGACCTCGAAGTACAAGCTTAATTAGCTATTCCTTCAATGAAATTCTTCACTCTACTTCCGGTTGGAACTGTGATATTCCCCTAGTGATACTCAAATGGTCACGTTTGTTTAAATTAAGCAAATTATGTTGAACGGTTCAGTCGATTTCATTATGTGTATTGGTCGCTAAGGCAAGGACAGTAATGGGCAGTATTTGACTACGTTATGAACATCTTTTGGATAATTTGTGGAAGCTGTTTAGAAGTTGTGGAGGTCTGAAGATATCTTCATCCTCCTCTTTGCCAACTGTCTCTAGCCAACTGTCCGCAACTGTTGACAAGTGTGGTGGAAGGCATGCGATTAAGTGTCCTTGATCTCTGCTGCATCCATGACACTTAAGATCCAGGGTGTCTTTAATTGTGCCATTATATGTTAGACTGTTAGATTCTTTTGCCCTTGTTTCAAGTGGGATGCTGACATACTCATCACTAACCCCCAAGGGCAAGTCTACACTTTAATCGCACGTTTGACCCTGTGTATCTTCAATTGCACATGTACCAAGGGTTTAAGCCCAGACTCGCATACATGTTAGAACTTCTTAATCAGGGTTTCAGATGGAATGCTCTCTGCTGACACACATGGACTGACGTGAGACCGAGCTTTGCTTTTATTGTGCCTTTGATTCTGTGTCTTTAGTGAAACTTGCTTGTTTAGTGAGTCACTGACTTGCACCAACTAATAACCACGAGTTTGTCGCTGTTCTTGACTTGCATTTCGATAAAGAGCTTGCAGAAGGAGTGCTCTGGCCAATTTTCAGAAATTAATGTCGTCCCAAATACTTTTTATAATTGCTAAATTTAGTTTTCCCATGTTTTCTTATCATCAGACTGTCCCGTTTATTTATATAACATTTTTTTTTCTAAATAAACGTTATGCTACCCCCTGAAACCAGCTTTTCCTGCAATGCAACCTACTAATTGTTTTTTTCAGTTTTCTCTATTTAATCACATTTTGTATTATTATAAATAAACCGGAAATTTTCAACACAGACCCTAGTAGACGACCAGTGCTAAACGGGGGAAGCTACACTCAGCAGATATGCCAAGTATTTGAAGCAAAAATGTGGGAAGAGTTTTTCTGATTGATGGGCATCCTTATTGCGGACTTCGTTATATCGAATTTTGGCTTAATTTCGCATTTCTCTTGAAATTCTCAATTTCTTTGCCCCGTTTTTTTTCCCCGACTTAACAGGATCGCACGTTCGGCTCGATTGAGCGGAACCAATTGCACTTATACCGCCATCCCAACAGTAATTAACCGAAATTGAACAGGAATGCAAGGATGGCCTTTTTAAGCCGTAACGTGCCCGATGTTAGCCGGTTTCGCTTTCCTTATTGTTTCACTTGGCTGACCGCAACTTTTTCTCTGCGGTAATCTAATCCCATTTGGATTAATAGCTCAAGTTTAGCGTCTAAAAACTCCAAATGTTACGCTCACATTGTTTTTGCGCATTACTATTGCAGATGCAGCCTGGCATACTTTCAAGAGCGCATACTGGACATGATGATACCTCTTGCATCAGGAAGGAAGGAAGGAGTGTGGGCTGCTGCTGGTGGACCACCGAGTTTCCTGGATCGAGACCCGGGTAAGTTTCGTGATCGTTCATTTATGCGCATCTAATTAGATGAAAAACATTGAGGGTCAGCGGCTGGAATTTGATTTCGGAGGATGTGAGAGGGCGTCCATAAAGGACGTCACAGGTTGGAGGAGGTGGGGGTTCATGCTTATCGAATGATCATGGATTAGAAGAGGTAAGGGGAAGGGGCACCAAATTAGGACCTCCAATTTTCACTAGCTCTGTGTGAGTTTTAAGCTCCTGATTGCAGTTCCATACCAAATGACATATGTCAGTCATCAATGACGTCATATTTCCACATGACTCGCGCAAAAATGACGTCATTTAAGAGTCTTTAAGAGTTACCTGCATGTTTCCATTCTAAATGACGTCAAATGACAATGAATTATCACGTCACATTTCCATTCTCCGTGACGTGAAAATTGAGTGTAAATGACGTTTGTTGAGGGTTGTTCGACATTTGACCTTCCAATGAACGTAACATGATAAATGATCAATGAAGATGCCCTAAAAGGACGTTATGTTCACGCGGTATTTTAATTCGTCTCCCTGGTGAAATATCAGTAGGTGATTCTATGTTGATATCATTATGACATTAGTGATAACACTGTTTCAATGCTGATATCACCTTATATAGTTTTTTAGACTACTGATATCAGTATGCTTAGTGATACATCTGTTAGCTTTTTTTACCAATAATATCACCACATATTAGTACATTTGTACTGCTATTTACTGTACGTAGTTGTCTTTAGGGCTTCATTTTGCCCATTTGATGCTCTTTAATGTTCAGCAGCCAACCAACCAGTCTTTTCACTTTCTGGGTGATGGCGCTTTCAGTAAAACTTCCCGACCTACACTGGCGCCCTCTCGCGTCGCTTCCGTCAGCGCTACTGTTCTCATTGTCTGAGAGCTGCTTCCCCAAGCATCTAGATCGAGGTGTCGGAAGATGGAGGCCAATCTCAAGAGCTTGCCACTCTCCAACTCGCCGAGAATGCACTTGCCCAGATATCGATCTGGCGAACAATTTGGACAAACACTCTTGAACCCGGCGAGAGACCCTCGTTGAAACCCATCTTTTGTTATTTTTTTTAGTGCTATTTTTTGCCTCCTTCGGTTTTCCACGGCATGTTTTCTTAGCGCCCACACCGAGGCTCTGATGTGGGAGCTTCCCATTTGTCGCTGCCATATCAAAAGCCGATCTGATTTCAATGGAGATCAACAGCAACGACAACAATAACAAGAGGAAGAACACTCAGGTGGAAAAATGTCCCAAAAAAAGCCATTTTTTTCACCCTGGCCATAGTAAGGCAGTGGGAAAGCAGACTGCAGTCACACACGGGTACCTCCATGGTGGGGGAGGAATCGGGGGTCAAGGGGGTGACACCGGGGGAAGAATGCCAGGGGTCAGGAACCTAAGCTGCGATAATGGCCACCGCGCAACGCCTCTGAAGAGCCCCGGACGTAAGAGGGGCCCTCACGCTGCTTCAGGCCAGACGAGCTGCAGGAAGAAGGGAAAGACTGCTGGAGCAAGAAGTTTGGATAAAAAAAAAACGAGGAAGAGGCTGTTGGAGCAAGAAGTTGTCAGAAGAGGAAGAGACGATCGAGGGGTTCGATGCACGCTCCGGTCATGGAGGGGGTCCTCATCCTGCTTCGGTTTGGGCAAGTTGCTGGATGAGAAGCTGAATGATGAAGACGTTGAAACAAGACAAGAAAGAAGTTTGACTTTTGCTTGTCTTTTGACCTTGACTGTTGCCCCAGTACCACCAAACAGCGAGGCTTCTGGAGCAAGAACTTGAAGGCATTGGACTGATGGAACATACGAAGAAGTCTGCTGGCGAAGTAAGTTGCCTTTGTGATTCAGCTTGACAAATTCAAGGCATTCGACTGGTTGAACGGGTATGGAATATACAAAGACTCATGGAACAAGATGCTCTTTCAGCTTTCTTCTTGAAACTTGACAACTAATGCCATGGAAGGGGCCTTCACGCTTCTGCAGCATTGACAAGCTGCAAAAAGAAAGGAAATACTGCTGGAGCAAGAAGATGCTGTTAACAAAGAGGATGAGACGAACATGGAGGTTGCTGGATCAAGCTGTTGTAAGAAGAAGAGAAAGAGATGGCCAAGGGATTCAATTCACGCTCGGATCATGGTGGGGGCTCTCAACCTGCAAGCTGCTACAAGAAAATCTGCATGATAAAGACGTTCAAACAAGACAATCAGGAGTTGGTCAAGCGTTAGACGCATTTCCTGTCATGGAAGAGGTCGTTTCATTGCTCCAGTACCGTCAAACTGCAGTACTTCTGGAGCAAAACAGTTTGAAGCTGGACAGCTGATGCCATGGAAGGGGCCCTCACGAAGCTTCAGCATCTACAAGCTGCAAGCAGGAGATTGCTGGAGCAAGAAGCTGAGAAAGATTGATGGAGATAATGAAGAGGAACAGCGGGTTAAGGAATTCGACCAACGTCACGGTCTGGAAATCGACAAGCTTCAAGACGCTGGAGGAAAGAGGAAGACAAAATAGAAATTCATCAGTGTTGACAAGGCTGTCGACATGGCCACAACGATCATCTGAATAAGGTTACCAAAACCTTTGGAGCAATTGTGTAATTTTAATTTCCCCTTTAATCCCCCCCCCCCACAAAAAAAGCAAAAGTGCTCTTATTTCCGACACGCTTCTCACCTTCGCAAATCCCTCACACCCCCCAAAAAACAAAACCGCAGATCCGTGTTTCAAGATCAACTTAATCGACGCTTTCCAATGGTTTGCACTGGACGTCGTCATCACCGGATACCGGACGCTCTGTGCTCAAGTCATGATTGAGTCCGAAGTATTTTCCATTAAGTACTCATTATGTAGCCACAAACGAGCAGATTTTTTGGATAGTTTTGATCTGTCACTTACCAAATCCCGTCTAAAATAAGGGTGCAGATCTGCCTGTAAGTGAGAAAGATGAGAAACTTGACCGCACAGTCCAAATACATGTATATGTAGTAAATCCCACTAATGCGCATACATGCACCTAATCATGCAGACCGAGCCCTTTCACGCAGACGAATCGACGATCCAAGAAACAGTTCGGTTATTTGTGCTAACATTCCAACAAACTTTCCATAAATATGCTTCTAAACATTTTTCGACCAAATATAATAGTTTCTTCCAAATTAGAATGGCCTAAATCCGCAGTCCAAGAATGGTATTTCAGGCGCTCCTGAAATAACTACGAACCAGATGCATTTATGCTGATATTTGAACCCGAATTTGGAAAAATGTAACATGCAAATAATATTATAAAAATGAATCGGATATGGGCCCAGCACGCTTCCACTGCGCCACTCTGCTGGGCGGTGCTTTGCTCTAAGCATCTTTCAGGTGAAAATTATTCAAAATACCAACAAAATTAAGAAAAATGCTTTTAGCAGAGCGTGGTTTCGATCCACGGACCTCTGGGTTATGGGCCCAGCACGCTTCCACTGCGCCACTCTGCTGGGCAGTGCCTTACTATAAGCCTCATTCAGGAAAATTATTCAATATACCAATAAATTTTTTAAGAAAGATGCAAGCAGAGCGTGGTTTCGATCCGCGGACCTCTGGATTATGGGCCCAGCACGCTTCCACTGCGCCACTGTCCCTTGCAATAACTTGCTACCTTAAATTTTAAAAAGCAACTAAGGAACTAATAGCAGAATATGTTTTTCATCCACAGACCTTCAAGTTATTGGCTCAGCACATATCCAGCTTATCCATAAATGAAATAATAGTTTCAACGTTTCTCGAGTTTTTTTACTTTTGATTTGTGCATTTTTTTACAAACAATAATTAAAAAATCAATTCATTAATAATAAATAAAGTTCAATGAACGATTGCAAATTCGAAGTTTTAGCAATATTGAGGTGTGTTCATTGTTGAAAGGTTTGAGAATTAACCGTTTGTGGGAGGGTAGCTCCAACCACAAAATCAATCCATATAATACCCTAAAATCCCAATTACGTCGCTGTCCATTTTACGTCAAAACGCTCAAAGTTTGGTATGAAGTCGATATTTTGCCCATTAGAATCGCAAAATAAAAATGTCGAGGATAGTCCCAGGAAGAGATTTTTTCTAGCTGCGGTACTCCCTAATGTTGTGAGCTTAAGCATTGTGCTGCCATCTAGTGAAGGTTTCTTGTAACCGAGGCATGTAGTGTCAAAATTTCATCCTTGATTTTGAAGATTTATTTGGAATTAAAAATAAAACGGATTATTTTACAACATTTTCAGAGATGAACAAATTAAAATTGAAACGCTTCGATTGTCCATAAAGTAGTGTCAAATGTGTATATTAATTTTTGGAAAGATATACGTTTTTAAGCTCAACAGTGCAAGCAGAGTGGCGCAGTGGAAGCGTGCTGGGCCCATAACCCAGAGGTCCGTGGATCGAAACCACGCTCTGCTAAGCTTTTTTTCTTATTAAGCATTCTTGATTATTTATGGTAAAACTATAACTTCTTTTATTTGAAGCTCTATTTTGGAATTAAACAATAATTCGCAGTGGAGTAAGACGGATATTTTTTGGAACATGGGCATTGATGAACAAAATCAAACATGAATTTTCTCCATTGTCTATGTAACCATGTTAAACCAACCCTAATTTCTGGAAATTCCTATTACCGGAAAGAGCCATGCAAACTGACCTAGAGGTCTGTGGATAGAAACCACGCTCTGCTACGCATGTTTTTAACGCTTTGATTATTTCTGGTATTACTAGGGTCACATATTCAAGAAAAACCCAAAGCAGTTGTCTCACGTGGCGTATTTATTCTGCATGGTTCTCAGTTCCTGACAAACGCCAGGAAATTTTATTTAAACTTTGCTATCCAATCGTTTTTTATGTGTCAGCACAAATTTATATTTCGAGTAATTTTTGATGTAGCATCTCTCCTGCTTTTCCCTTGTAATTTCTGATACAACGCACCTTCTATTACCATCCGAATTTCCTCTTAAATTACAAAAAAAAAAAAGCTAGCAGAGCGTGGTTTCGATCCACGGACCTCTGGGTTATGGGCCCAGCACGCTTCCACTGCGCCACTCTGCTGCTGTGAATGCTTCTGCCTCTCTATGCCAT
>JAQIXS010004757.1:0-14268 GCA_034700785.1 Rossiulus vilnensis
GCTTGCATAATAGTGGACTAAAGGAAAAGAAATAATTGAATAAACAGTGTACGTAAAGCTGTCTTTTTCTCCATCAGTTTACATAGTTTCGCTTCCATTTCTCAAGTCGCACATTCTTAAATACAGTGGTATGGAAAATATTATAGTTATAGTTATTTTTATAAACATGTAGTGTTTTCATACACTAGCAAATAACATTTATCTGTGCGTATATCACGCGTGGCATTTGACACGCTAGAACAGTGCGTGTCAATAAATGTTTTCTCCCCAATCATCCTAATTGATGGACATGGACAGAGTAATACGCAGTCACTCGTAGTTCACTTAAGTACAGGGAAGAAACCGAAACAAGCAGCGTTCTAAAGCCCACTAGACCATTCGTCCAATTTCACGCACCCAAGCAGGCTGTAAACATACTGTAGTCGATATAGCCTGGATGTAGCCGCATTTAGGATTATTAGGTACACGGAGGTTTATTTCCTATAATAATGTAACCCTAATACCCAGATAGTAGAAATAACCCGCAGGTATCAGCACAGCAAACAAGTGAGTGACCGCTTAAAATCACACCGTCTGCATGGTGCGGTGCGAACTGCAAACACAGGATCTTTGGCCGTGTGCTCTCAGCAGATGAGTGCATGTGGGGACCACAACAGGAAGTGTGCGGCAGGTGATGACATGGGAAGAGCAATCGAGGCAATCTCCCCACGCCACTGCTACTCATTTGCATGCGCAGAAAAACGGAGTGGTAACACTCCGCCAAGCACGCGCAGCGAACCGTGGCCATACGCTTCAATTGAAATTAAGTTATTGTAAAAAACCACAATGAAATAGCTTTTCTTGGCAGCAGATTGGCGAGTTGGCTGTCTAACAACGAAAAACGATAAGGTTGTCCAACGATTGTCTAGTGCCATCACCATCCATAACTGAAGATTTGAAATCCAAAAGGGTTTAAGAACCAAAACTTTAATGAGTTATTACACGCAAAATGATCATTTAACCAAGCCTAACAATAATCCACACGGTAAACGTGCATAAGATAATCGCAGTTCTTCCATGCTCAATGCAAAATATTTTAAAAAAACCATCAATACAAAGATTTTTGAAAGATTTTGGTGGTTGCCTCACAAATGGACGTTTGGCACTTGGACCATTTTTAACTTCAACGTTTTAAGTATTGTTTGTAACAGAGTACACCGCATGAAAATAGCGATTCAGCCCGACTCAAAAGGTATGCCCACCATGTTTAAAATGTTGCATATCAATTCTATATTTATTTTTCCCCTGTAGAACTGACGCACACGATGGCGTTTTGGAAACAAGTGAGCAGTCAAGGAAATTGATACCAGGTGAATGTTTATAGGGAGGTTTGGTTTCCTTGACTGCCATCTTTGCTCCAAAACTACCTGTGCCAACGATGATGAAATTGCGACGTTCTTTCAGGCCATGCCAAATGGCCATTCACGGTTTAATGAAAATTTTAATTAAGATCTTTCAACCTTCGTTCATTTAATGGTGCTAATAAGAACACTGAACAAGGCTGCTCCATTTCGCTTCACGATGCCTTCATAAAAAGTAAAGCGGTCATCCCGATCACATTGTTAGAATTCGATCGAGAATTTGAAACAGTCTAATTTAGGGCAAATTTTGTCAAACCAGAGCCAAAGTATGGAATGTGAAGTTGTAACAAATGTCAACGGTCAGTTAAGCCAAGTGTTGCCGACAAACAATGCAAACCATGTCTTCTTTGAACGCCAATATACAATAGGTCATAAATCGATGGCTTGACAAATGTAAAATAATCATTTCGTACCAAAAACTCATTAGGACTGAGCTGAAAGCATGCACATTTTAGCTTCAACTACTTATCATAATTGCTACATTTATTTTCTCCAATGTAGAATAGGTCGTCTACTAGCGATCAAGCTTTGATTTATAATTTCAAAACTGCCCATTTATTTATAATGGGAATAATAAAGTTGAAAGAAATTTGAAAAACCGGCATGGCTACCTCTTTCCAATCTTTTGAATCTACACTGCATGTCAACGTAGTTTTTTTTTTTCATAATTTTTAAATATCCCTAGTAGACGACGAATCGTCAACGTTGTTTGAACAATATTTGAAAAAATAAATTTAGCAATTATAATAAGTATTTGAAGCAAAAATAAACCAGTAATTTTTTGCATAGTTTGCATAGTTGCAATAGTGGAAACTATACATTCCAAAGTTTTATTCAGACAGTAGGATACGCATCCATAGTTTATTCAGCAACTTCACTATCAAATACGCCCTTAAAAGAAATAAGAAACGAGGCATTCCTTTTCGAAAGTAGAGATTATACTGTAACACAAGTAAATTTACTCTTTATTTAGCTCTTGACTTGGAACTCCTTAAAGGGCGATTATAATATCTGCGTTTGGCTGAATGTCACCTCATACCAGCTATTCTGTTTCCCAGGACGTCTCTTGATACATATCATACAATACATATCGTAATTCAGCGTATCTTATTTCCTTCAAACATTCTCTGTCTTTGTTCACAACCTAAGAAATAATCGCGTACTATCCGTATTAGTACCAATTAGACTGTAAAATTGCATTGGAGAACTGTCACCGACCACACAAGATCTGAAGCGTTCAAAAACTGAAAGAATTTTTGCAAAAAAAAAAATCGATCTATAACAGGTATCACAGAGGTCACGATGTTTTTCTCGGCATCCTCCTTCCACTCCTTCAAGAAGAAAAGGATTAGGCCAGCCCCACCTACAGAGTATAGCTTAATAAAAAGTAGAAATACCCAGTAGATTAATTTATTAAATATCTTACTTAGGGGATCATCGATGCCTTTTAAAGAAAACAGTGCATACATAGCTTCAGCATAAAAAGGGGTTTACCACCGTGATGTAGTAAGCCATAAATAAAAAACAAGTCCCTTAATCTTAAAACAGAGTCCGAAGCGAAAAACTATTTTAAGAATCATTCTGCGCACACACTGGCATGAACTAACTTCCTTATTTGCAGTATTGATTGCATAAAAAACCTGATTGGTGAGCAGCAATCACATCTTATTGAACGGAACAATTGGGAGGTCTTGCACTTGAATCTTACTTCCAGCCATTTGAAAAAAGTGAGGCTAGATTCGGCACGAAACATACAAAAATTGCGGCCAAGAATGCCTCGAAAAAAGCCGACAGCGAAATAAGCCCTCGAAATTCCAAGGTGAAGGAGGCAACAAACAAACCTTTCTTGCTTAGGGGAACTGAAGTTTAACATGAATGAGGCTCATAGGTAATATCCTCAAACTAACGGAACTTAACAGAACCCCCCGGCAATATGCAAACACCTCCAGACAACAGTTGATCAAAATTACTCTTGATCAGGGTTCCTCCAGATACGAAATTTTCAACTTCCCTGACTTTTCCAGTTCAACAAATTTCTCTAACCACCTGGCCAACGACGCAAAATTACGACATGAAATGCAAGAGATGTTACGAGATTTATTTAACAAAGGTTAATTCCCTATTGTCTATAGATGCAGGACTGAGGTGTGCCATGCCTTGATTTTTAACAACTTTTCCATGCTATCACTTTTTCAAAACGCCATTAAAAATATGTATTGTCAATTTATTTTAAAACAAAAAGTTAGTTACCCTTTGATTCCTAGATGGCACAAAAACAAAATAATAGCAATTATAAGACTACAGATAAATCTGTTCATAATGGAAATATTTATCATGAACTTTCAACGACTTAAACGACCTGAATTTCATTTCATAACACACACCGGTGTAGCGAAGAAAGCAATGAGGCTAATCGCCCCCTAGCTTTTTTTTGTATAAGTTCATATATGTTAGTATGTGGAAGATGATAAATCTGATTTAATTTCATAACTTTTTATGACTTCTTATTCTAGGTTACAGCTGTGAAAGCAAATGAAATATTGGTACGTTAAACTCCCCTAACTTTTTCAAAATGAATTACTATTTCCTGAATTTTCCGTGTCTTAAATTTTCCTTACAATTCCAGGTTTTCCAGGTCTAGGGGGAACCCTGAGAATTTAAACACATGCAAACTGGAATGCAGATGGCGAATCTAATGGCGAATCCCAAAAATTCTTGATCCATGATTGATTGTTGCAAGCGTCCTTAAAACGCAAACACCACCACAAACCTATTATTTTGTTATCATTACCATTCAAAGAAACGGCAATTATATCATTAAAAACAATACAATTGGAGTCCTTCAAGACGCTACCATGATCGAGAGATTATCCAATCATTGTAAATTTCCAAATGAACACATCACGCGTGCAATAAGGATATTTCCATACAATGACTAGCCTAGCATACTATGATTCAAAAAGTTTCTGTCGACATTAACAAGTTAGGACTAAATTTAGCAACACGTTAAGGATAGGTGTACTCAATTATACAATTGGAATAAATAGTTAAATGGCTTCGCACTTTAATATAATGCAAAGTAAGGTTGAAAATATATAAGTCATAATTAGTGTGACAGCGACGATAACCTTGATCCGCACCAATTATAGTCTATTTCATATTTTTTGGCAAGCCAAAACGACTTGTCTGGAAAACGAGCGGGTGTTTGAACCAAGGTGTCAGGTAATGAAGCAATGTATATTCTCAATAATGACTCATAAAAGTACACTTGTGTGTACATACGTCTCCTGTCTCCCTTATCAGAAGTTTACTAATTAGTATGAGAGTACATGCATAAACCACTAAGTGTCATTGCTAATTCCAAGTTGTTTGCCCTCAGTCCCCAAATATGGATAACAATCCCACAAACATTCTTGCTACAGCTTAGATTTTCTTCCTGATAATTAAAAGTAAACTTGTCAACTTTCAAAATTGTTCAGATTCAATGCTTACTTTTAAATAAATGTAAATAAGCCTGCTAACAAATGCAATAAAATAACTACACTGTATACATTTTATCTGAATGAAATCTTAATCACAGTTAACAACAATAGGAACAGGAACAGAATTGAAATTTGAGGTTTTTTATAATAAAAATATATAGTCGCATGTAGTTAATAGTTTCTTTAAACCCTCTAGCTAACATAGGACCGTAATCAACAAACCGCAATGTCCAGTTTTCTATGGGTCTTGCCTAATTTAAATTCACTTTATTCGGGTAGCTTTTAACCAATTAAAGTGACCGCATTGACTAAAATGTTTATAAGGAACCAAAATTGCATCAACATAAACATCAAATAAATCTATTACATACACATGAGCCGTTTGAATGCCTGATAGTCGTACAGGTCAATGACCTCACAAAAATAAATATAACACACCCACACTTCCTCAATACCATAGCCGCATTGAGGTTGGAGAGGTAATGAATTGCAGGAAACTATACAAAGAAGTGATAAAGTGAATTTAAAATATTCAAAATGAAAGAAAGAAAAAATAGACGTAAAAAGTAAGAATTCACAGACTAGGAATATAGACGAATGTCATTTTTTTGACTGTTGCAGAATGAAGGAATCGAGATCATCCAACTTTAGATAGTGAAATATTTTATTAAAACAAGATTTGACAATTTATGGATGATATTCGATATCTGAAGCCATCATTTTGAGCGTAACTTTAGTACTACGAGTTCTCTGGCAAACAAAAAGTGCAGTTTCAGGCTAGTCTGCAATGGACAACTCATCAGTGACTTCAGAATGTCACAGATGGCAGACAAACTACTTTTTAGAGTAAAAAAAACCTTTGATAATAGTCTCCATATCACATCAGCAAATAAAAAAGAGCACTGACAAGCATCAACCAAAGGCAGCCGCAAGAAGCGCAGTTTAGTGCAACGAACCGGCGCAGAAAATGCAAATTCCAGCCATTTTTAGCAAACGCCACGAAGATGACATCCCTAAACATGTCTACATTTTTGACAGCGGAGCATAATTTTGTCAAGAATATCAGAGAAGCAAACCAAGAGATGCATCTCATGTGGTGAATTAGAAATCCATCCGTGACGGCACATTTTGGTTAATCTTTTTTGAAGTTCAGGATTGGCATGGGTGAGCGGAATCTTTGAAAATGGAAGCCCTCAAAGTGCAACCATTGGGTGAATGAACAGAGCCTGCTTGGTTCATGCAGCCTTACCCCTAATTAACCGTACATCGTTTAGGAAACCATCAAATGGTAATCCCGTCTGAAGCCAACTTGGCCAAGTCATCCATCAATGCTGGAAATCCGAACAGTCATTTATTTCCCTCAGTTCTAAATGCAGCATCATGATATGGATTTCAGGTTTCAGGTTCAGAGCCAGCCATGCATATGACACAAAGCTACATTCAGGGAAACAATAGCTGGTTGCACCAAACTATCTTAACCGCAGGTTGTTTTTCGCTCTCAGTCTCCTGTGAAGCTACTTTATTAAGCATCACCCCTTCATTACCATTAATGAACACCAATATCGAGCATAAATACAACAATTCCAGTAAAATGCATTAACCAGCAATCAGGTTATTATCTTTCTTGAAAAAAAATAAGTCCTTTGTTGGGCAACAATGTCATTCACGCCAATATCAATCTCACATAGCAAAGACTTTGACCTAGGGAATAACACCCCTGAGTAAACAAAATTGTTGCTCAATTCATGTCAACTATTGTCAGACAAACACTAAACAAAGCATTTCTAACAAATTGGCAGTACACTGTACATAATCTTTGATGATCGAATACTGTCACATAAACTGTTTTCACTTGTTTTACTTTCTTTCCATCTCCAGGTGGAGAATACAGAACAACGTTATGCCACATACTGTCTTTCTGTCAAGCAATAGGCCTACAAGTCTTCACTAGTTTTATAATCATCCGTAAAAATCAGTTGCTAATTTGTGCTCTGCTTCAAGTGGCAACCAAGTGAAATTTACATAAGTTCCGAAGGAATTCCAAGCTTTAAGTAAGTTTTAAGTAAATCGTAATTAAATGCAGTGTACTCACAGGTGAGGCAGGCGTGTACCAGATCGCATGACGTGGCACGCATCTGATCACAAACAACATTGCAGGCACAGTTATTTCCTGATGACATAGACTGCATATTATGCAGTCACACAATCCAAGGAAATGCCAAAGAAATGGCAAATTCAAGAAGAATGACGGCAGTTACAATTTGCAACTTGACAATTTTTAGCACAGGATACTCCAACCTCAATGACATGTGAGATATAAATGTAATAGTGCGATAATTTTCACTCGTACTAACTGATAGGAAAGTAGAGGAATGCGCTGATTGCGCCCTATCAACGACTAAGTGCCATTGACGTCATCAGAAACAGTCAGCACGGGAAACACTGCGTGCCAACCTCTGTAACAACTTGATCTCCTGTCACAATTTTCTGAATCCGCTCTTTGACTGAGTGCACGTGCGCGTGCGCTGTTTTCCAATAAAAAATCATTTGTGGCCAAAGTCAATTTAGAAGCTGCTTTATTTCAGATGAAAAATTAAGAATAAAGAAATATTTCAACAGATAATGGTAAATTCAATAGGAAGATGCCAATTTTCTGCTTGCTTTTTTATAAGGACAAGATGTAACCTCAAAAAATGCCATCTATGCCAAGATGATAACATAGACTGATCAAATAAAGCGCGGGAAGAGGAAGGTTTTCAACTTTCTGGCACACTACAATACGGACGATATCATTTAGTTTCAAACGAAAAAGCTGAGTAATGCTGGTAAACAAATTTAATCATACAACTGAAACGTGCAAGTAAAGTTCAACACAATAACTGATTTCCATCATTTACATATCAATTTTCTAGGTCACCCCATATCCAAAACGGTCATTAAATACAGCTTGTATCCATTAAGTCAGGTTGATGTGCAGCCAAGCCTTAAAACATATTTTGAAACTTAACAGTATTTATGAGTTAAGCAAATTGCCCCGTTGATATTCATTGCAGGTTGGAAAAAATGACTGCAACCCACTTGATTGCTGTTTATTGCAAGTGTTGTATATGGCGCATTGGATTACGATAATTATCTCGTTCCGGTTAAAAACAGCAAAGGCAGGGGATAGATCATGCATGTAAAATGAACCAGGAATCTAGGTGAAATGTCGCCTTTTATTCTGCCAAAATGGGAAGTGCATTGCACTGCCTGCACTGTATTTTTGGGAAGATAAAACCAGTCATTGAAATACGCTTGTGAATGACATTATGTAAAACGTAGGACAGAACTAGTGTATTTAAGTGTTGAATACATATGACGTAGTGCATATTCATTAAACATTATGCTTAAAATTCTAACTACATGTACATGTAGGCCTATATCCCAAATGTAACGCCTTATTTCATGTGAGTTCTGTATTTTATGATAATTGATCCACATTCATCAAGAAAACACGCATTTATTTACGTCCCTGAAGTTAAGAAGGGCCTATGTAGAAAATGAATATTATATTGCCAACAAAAAAAAACCAAAACAATAGAACTAGTTCCACAGGGTTCCATAAATGGAATGTTGCATTTCTCCTCTTCGTGCCTACGTTGCAACAAGGAGAAACTAGAAATTCGCCTATTCTAATTAGGCAAAATTAACATTTCGATAAAGCTGCTAGATAACATTTCTAGTTGTAGATTAAATAAACGTCTGGCATATCAATCAATGACTAGCTATTAAACATCTTACGTACATGTACATAGTAGCAGAAAAAAATGTGCTTTAACTAACAACCAAATTGTGAGGCCACGCTAAGAAACGTTGAGACTAGATATACATAAAATGCTATCTTAAACCAACAAACAATTAACCTATCCACATGTACATCATATACCGGTATAATATATTTTATGTTCAACCTTTTAATGACTGTACATGTTAGTTTTCTGAAAAGAAAAATAAACTGGTAGAGATGGGTGTAATTAAACAAAGGTTTAAAACTTAACTACTGCTTTAGGTCAAGCAACATTAGACTGACCCAAACGCTGATTCAAATAGTCATTAAAATGTCATAAATCGAAATTTAAATATAAAATACAATCGTCCAATGTGCTGCTTCCGAAAAACGCCATTTTTTTTATTTGTGTTCCTACTGAAGTGGGAGTGTGATATGTTTCTAAATAAAATTATTATCTTGCCATTGTAGTACTTCTTGATTTAGTTGCAATTTATGGAAATGATTATGGGCAACTTAAGACACAAAAAATGCATTTTCAATTTTCAGTTCGTCGAGGTCAGCGCATTATAATTTCAATGACACCCTGAGAAGATGCGTAAGTTGTTTTATAGATTATATTTAATATAAATATCCCACGCTAAGGCGTTTATAAAAGAAGATTATGACGCCTTCTCCACGGTCTTCCTTAAAATCCCTTATGCCAGGCTGCAAACAAAAAGCACTGGTATTTTAAGAAAATCTCAAAACAAAACATAGCCCTTCTATACAAATCGTAATATAGGGCGTTCGTCAAGTCATTTTTATAACTTTATTAGGGACTTCGATGAAATATAAAAATTCATTACTCAACACACTGCAATTTTAACATTTTGCACCATGATTACAACGTCTTCGTACATTTATTATCCATGCTGCGAAGAATGTGTTACCAATTCAATAACAAATTAACCTGAGACATAAATGGAACTCAAAATAAACTGGTGGAAAGAACAATATGGTGATATTAATAAAAAAAAAAATAGTGGTATTACTAACCATACTGACATCAGTAGTACAAAAACCCACTAATGTAACTAAGCATAGTGATATCAGCATAGAATCATATACTGCTCTTTTCAGCAGGGATATGATTCCGATAACGCTCCAAATTTGATTTTCGCGCAATCCTTGATTAGTAAAGGATTCGGCCGCTGAAAGATGCAAGGACTTACCATTTTGGGGGTACATATCGAATTGTCATGCTTGTTTTTAGCCTTATTCAACCGGTAAGTCTGACTTCGCCCGAACAATCTTCCCAACTTGTCCACCACGGCGCACTCGCAGTACAACTTGTACTTGTAATCCTGGTACTTCTTTGATCCCATTGTGCAAGTTGAATCGGCTATAACAATAGGATTCTTAGCACTCTCAAGTTGGACACTGAAGTTTGCAGTTTAGTCGTTACAAACACTAACGCCAAATCCTGTTTCGACATTGGGGCCAGCGTTTATCAGCATCCTTTTCACCACATTTTTTTCGGCAAAAAAACAACGACAGGTATCATCGCACAGGTGCGGTATCTCTGCACACGGGGAACACTTGTCTCGTGCATTTCGACATCGTCGTCCTCGGAGTGACCGATCAACCTACTACCTTCACCTCCATAGAAGTGAAGAACGTAGCAAAGGTAGAGAGGGTACCACAGGTGAATTAAAATATGCAGGTACATCAACCGTTGCCAGCCCAGCCTTGCCTCGCAGGAAGTGCAGCGGCATCTTTTGGCCTACTTTGGAACTCAACAGCAGATGAACATCCAATTTCTTGCAAATTAATGCAAAGCCTTTTGATGAATGCACCCTCAACCAATGCTGCAGACTACTGAATGGAACAAGTTATTTTCTGGAAGTTATTTTCTGTCCTTTCAAACAGTGTAAAATTTGTACTCGAAATGTATGTTAACAAATTATTTAAAAACCACGGGAATATTTATTTTAATAAACGGAATTAACTTTGTAATTTACTGAGGAAGGAGTTCATTTTAATGTCTAAGTAAGTTTGGAAAGTATTATTAATAAGTTTAAAAATCGAAGTCGCTTACATTGCATTAAATAAGACCCAGTTCTTCTATAAATTAAAACGAAAAGTAGATCGCTCGCAGTGAATTTGCTCAAGGCAATTATTGGGGGGCTGTCCATAAGCGACATCCTCGATTGAAGAAAGGGCTGAGGATCAAAAAAGCTTACGATAATGAAGGAGTAGAGATCAGCAAAATTGGATGTCCAATATATATATCACTAATGTATATATATATATTAACATATATATGTATATGATACTTCATGAAGGTACAGAAGTCGATTCCTCAGATCTTTTTAGATAAATTAAAAATCAAGATAAAAAACGGCCGTAATGCGTATATGCAATAATGTTTCATGCACATGTACACAATGTATTCTGAGAACCTGGGCAAACTTTTCATCTTTAACTTAAAACTTGACCATGACACTGCTACAAAGATTAATTAAGGCATTGATGACCGTTCAGGACACATGTACACTGAAGGTTTTTTTGAGGTAGGTTTGTCAAACCCCTTTGTCCTTCTTAAACTAGCCTTGGCAAAATGCACCAAAGCCAAACAATAGCTAGTTTAATTTCACAATCAGCATGCCGAGTAGAGCATTACGTATACATGTACAGGTAACTCCCTGATTATGTAGCACCAAACATAACAAAACGTGGGCGGTAGCCAGTGCACGTTACGTACAAGAACGGCAAGGTTTCCTTGACAGCAGCACAGAACGACACGAAACCTTCACCACTGGATCCCCATTTCCTTGTTTTGAAAGATCACTTTTGAAGCACCCTGTCTTATTAGGCTTAGTGGGTCATTTAGGATGATGCACTGTTTGCGTCTTATTCGTTCATTAAAACATTAGTTGAGTTATGGCGCTATCGAACGCTATCACACATGAATCGACATATTTAGTGATTTTTTAATTACGGTACCTGATTAAGAAATTTTATGTACCGATAAAAGAAAGGCCAGTTACTATATCGAATTACTAGGCCTATCAGGCCGTTTAAGTGTAACCTGACTTTCGTGCAACGAAATTACCTACTTGAAAATGAAATTTTCACTAACATAGTTCAGCCTTTAGAGCAACGAGGCATGAAAATGGATGTCAATACAATTCTCTGGTCGGAGAATGTGATGACGTCACACGCATTAGGTGATGACTACAACGGGTTTTTTAATACGCAGCAGAATGGTTTCACATGACGGACTACGAAGGTAGTGTTGGCAAGGGTTAATTTTTATGCGTGAGTGTATTAAAGGTGCGATAACCTTCAGAAGCCAATAAATAAAATGCGGTAGTAAATCGTTTGCCGCCATGGCAACCGTTTTTGTTTACCTTCAACTTAGCTATACGTGTTAGCCGAGCCTGAAACTTAATTGCAAGCTTTTTTTTATATCCACAAGAGATATTTCGTTCAAGAACTTGCTAACCTCAATACCCATTTTAAAATAAAGTAAATTAACTACAATTCGTGTACTGTAATTAAACTGCAATACATTTTCATTATCCCCCCCCCCAATGTACCACGCAATCTTCGTATGTAACAAGCTGTTTGGTATTTCTACCAACAGATGGCACTCTTGTCACTACAAATGGCGTGCTTCGTTTCATACGCGAGCCTGGATGATGCGCCATGGCGGTATTTTTAAATGCAATTACGAGCGCGACGCAACATTAGAATGTCAATTCATGTGTATAACGTGCACATTTAATTTCAAACGTGTCAAATATGCTCACTAATTGAATGTTGAATCTGGAACAAAACAAGCATATTGAACATGCACAGGACACGTGATTAAAATTAGGACCCAACATCAATGCCATGAAAAATCCATAGAATGGCATTCAATGTTCATATTAGGGGCTGGTCATATTTACGTTACGCTAATTGAAGGTATACCTTAAACGCCCACCCCGATGTTACGTAACGCTATGTTACAAAACGTCACAAATCTAAATCTCCTTCAATTACAATACGCTGATCACTAAACCCTTCCAAAAACCACTTTATAAAAAAATGCACAAATAAAGTAACAGATCTCTCAGGGGAATAGACGTTTTCTTTTCTAAACCTTTGTGATCAAGTCCGCCACGCCTTAGCAGCAATGGCAACATTTGCATTTTGAGGAATTTGTCTAAAATTATTTTTAAATAATGATAATGTGAACGCGGTAGGCAAAACTAATGTAAATAACCAGATCAGTTTTCATTGATGTTGGCCTACATTTTCATGCCAAAAAAATTAAATGATCATTATCAATTAAAGGAACGTTGTAGGCGAAAAAGTAGTGTGGATATAACAGTGATAATATAACGCGCATTTGTTTCTGTGCTAACGTATTTTTAACAAAAATTGGATGTGGACACGCGTCAATTAGGAAATCGAGTTTGCATATATTTGAGAACTCGAGCATAAGTCAGTCAGTTTAATTCCATTTTCCACGAATGTTTTGAGAAATACATGTAGTAAAAACGAAGTGAACGGTTGAAGCACATTTTTTTATGAAAAACTAGGTTATTCATAATCATTTTTCTTGACGAATCACAAGTGATAGGATTTCATTGCGCATTTCTATACAAAAATGAAATAAATCTTCTAATTAGTACAGACGACAGTTTAGTGAAAACCACGACAAGACTATGTAAGCTTACACAAAATACATGTATGAATGCCAGTATTTCTATGATCCCTGGAATATTCCACTTCCCCTCCTTTGGCTTTCGGGCCCCTTTTTAACCCCGGGTCCAGGTACGATAGGCCTATACCCTAATTTCTAAAACCAGATCATGGTATTCTGCCTTCACTTTTTTCTTTATTATTCCCAAAATAAAACCAAATTAGAAGGAATGGATGGTAAGGCTACATTTTTAAAGTCCAGGCTATAGCAAAGCATTTTTCCCTAAGTATCCAGAGTATAGGCCTACTGTATGATCATTTTTTTATCTTTCATTTAAGGCATGATAAGGCTGATTTCCCGGGTAGAATCGGTAGTCCGCAAGTACATTTCGTGATTTGTTTTTCTCTGAAATGTAGTTTATTTATAAATTAACTAAACATGGAAGGTATCCAAATGTGATTTTTTATTTATTATAAATAAACAGGATATTTGCGAGTAATATAAATATGGGAGGCACTGACGGACGACCAATTATACATAACGATAAACAACCTTTGCAGTGATAATAATCAGTTCAACCAAAACTATGCTTGAAAATTGTTGCATTGCTTTTTGCATTGCGAGAAATGGTTTCCCTCAGTCATAAAATGTTATAAGTGCCAAGCAGATAGCAGTTTTCGCAAGCCGTAATAGTTTAATTTTCTTGAAAAAGTAAATATTGTACAATTTTTTTATAGAAATTATACCAAACCCGCCACGTCATGCGGAAATAATACTTCAGCTACGTTTCTTATTCGCCTAATCTTGTCATTTGAGGAAGGGGTTTATCTTTTCATCTCTGTAACCTCTTCACGGGTCAGGAATTCGTTATTATGAATAAAACGATAACAAAAACAAGAAAATGTTTGTAGGATGAGGTAGGAAAACTTTCACGATGGACTC
>JAQIXS010004758.1:0-14268 GCA_034700785.1 Rossiulus vilnensis
GTTTCTGGAAACACTCATCTGAAAACATTGTTTGTCCAAACATGTTTCTTGAGAAACATGTTTGTAGGTGTGGACGGTGCTTCACACACGAGCAAATCCGGTGTTCCCAAGCTCACCAGTGCCAGGTTGTGTTTGTGGTTATAACCCTTGGCCAAATCGTTGATCCTCGTTTGATCCCAGTCGAAGACGTCCATGTCGCGGCCCAGGTGCAGCCAGACGAGCCTCTGCGGATCCAGGTTCAGCGACACCACGCTCTTCAGGGTCTGGCATTGAGTGAGGGAAGATCAGTTTGGGACGATGTTTCGATAAACGGCCAACGACAAGATTTTGCTCACTAGGTAAGCGATAACTAGTACTTTTACCGGCAAAGACTACGATGTGATAACCACAATTTCTCAGAATGTAGGAAAACGTAAATAATGACTTCATAAAATGATTAAAAATATAAGAAATATTGGATATTTTGATTAAATATAGGATAATTAAATGTTTTTTTAAAAAAGAAATAGGAAATATAGGATGCCTGCCTTCTTAATAGATTTTTTTTTCAAAATACTAAAAATGGCTTTCTGTATAAAATTCCCCGTGTAGCACCGGATGAAGACTGATACGTTAACAGATGCGAAAGAAAGAGCCTTCGGGAGTTAACGACGTACGTTTCTCAGTTCCTGCGATGTGCTGGGATTGCTGAT
The DNA here is from genome assembly GCA_034700785.1 of Rossiulus vilnensis. Classification (NCBI taxonomy): domain Eukaryota; kingdom Metazoa; phylum Arthropoda; class Diplopoda; order Julida; family Julidae; genus Rossiulus; species Rossiulus vilnensis. The sequence goes on from JAQIXS010004758.1 coordinate 693, forward strand.
CTGCTGCCACAGGGAAGCCGCTTGCTTCTTGGCGTCCTCGCTGTTTCCGTACACGATGTTGTCGCACAGATTCTGGATGCTCTTGATGCCGAAATGCTCGACCTGCGAACGGGGGTAAAAAAGCGCCTTCGTCAAGCTGGTCGCTGGTCTGGAGAGCCCACCGGCCAAGCCCCTCTTTTTTCAGACAAACCTCGAAGATGTCTTCCAGCTTGTAGAAGTCGCCCTTCTTCTCCCGCTGCCGCACCAGGCTGACGGCCCTCTGCTTGGTGACGGCCAGCTGGCGGAGGACCTCCACGGACGCCGCGTTCAGCGCCTTCAGCACCATCTGCTGCTGCTCGTGGTTGTAGCAGGCCATCAGGCCTTCCTCCGTGAAACACTGGATGTCGCTCGCGGCGCTCTGAAGAAAAACAAAAGACGGAAGTTTTATTCCTTCAAGGGCTGTTCCTTAAAGCCAGGTTTCACTTTTATTGTCTGTCAATCTATTTCACCCCATCCCTTGGTAATTTAACTGCAGTGAGACCTATGCAAATTGACCACCTCGCTTTGTAGACCACCTGATCACATCAATTGTGTCCAGTCTGTTGAATAGGTGGTCAGTATAGCCAGGTTTCACTGTGATTACAGGTTCGTCTCCCGTTTTTTAAGGTTCGATGATCCCAGGTACGAAATTTTTTTGGCGCCATTTCGGACTGGACCCTAAGGGTCAGTCGAGGTCAAATGTCACTCACCTTGAAACGAGCCGGGGTGAAGTTGTAGCGGTGCGTCCGCAGTTTGTCCCAGGATTCATTGTTCCTGAGTGACCTGCAACCCTTCAGAAACCCCTTCACTGCCTGCCACCTGATCATTTCTCTGATTTTAAAGTGATTTTTAACAGCTCATGTATCGAAAAGAGATGCCGGAAAAAATGGCGCTTAGGACGTTATGGCCTTGGAACTCGAGTTGAAATTGGAAGACTGCGTTTTATCCACCCCACGGTTGAAATCAGGCGAGTTCAGTTTAACTTTAGTTTTATCGAAATTTGGGAAAATATCGAAAACCAGACGAAAAATCTTTGCATTTTCAGTATAAATAAAAAGTCATTTAGTAATCCATGCTGTATTGCCGAGTTCGACTGGCAGTGCTGTCGACGTGCTCGTCCTGAATTTTCCCAAATTTACCATCTTTTCTCCCCACCGTGTGAATTTGACTAAAATTGCCATTTTTGGGTTATTTTTGAACACCTCTATTCTGTTTGTGTTTATAATGGTACTGTCAAAAAATTTCGCTAAATTTGGAAAATGGCAATGTAATATTATAATTTCGATGAATGGATGTGAACGGGGATGGGGATTTATTTTAGGAATTTTTGTGGCTTTTTATCTCGGTCACGTTGCGAGCAGGAAGTGACGTTGCGGAGCGCGTGATAAGGCTCGCATTTCGAATGTGGAAAAATGAAAACTTTACTTTAAAAATAACTTTCACCAAAAAATGTTTATTAATGATATGAGTATGCAGTTTTCCTTACGTTTGTTTTAATTTTCTTTACCCGGAACGTAAAACATTATACTTGTTTACATTTTGGCAAAACACATTTTTAAATTATATATATATATTTTTTAGGAATGTTTTAAACGTTTTAAGCACACACAAAAACGTTTATAACATCGATTTTTCGAAAAATATAATGTGAAAAATGTTTTTAACCAAGATGTATTAAAGTATAATGTTGATAAAAACTACCATAAAGGTATTTATTTTATTTTAGTTATTTTTTTTGCAATTTTCTTTGCCTGGAATGTAAAACGTTTTAAATGTTTTTTTTAAAATTTAATACAGAGAGTTATCAATAGATCCAAAAACAACTACATGTATAATACTGATATCAGTAGTACCAAAAACCCCTATAATACTGATATCAGTGATTCCAAAAACCTTTATAATACTGATATCAGTAGTACCAAAAAACCCTATAATACTGATATCAGTGATTCCATAAACCTCTATAATACTGATATTAGTAGTACCATAAACCTCTATAATACTGATATCAGTAGTACCAAAAACCACGTATATAGTGATATCAGTATAGAATCGCGTACTGATGTTTTTTCAAGGGCATGGAGGCCCCCTTTTAGGAGGTCGCGTAACGGTTTTTTCTTTCAAATTTCTAAATTTTTGTATAAATAAAGGGGGAGGGGCGTTTTGAAATAATAAACCCAAGCTGAAACCCTATTGGACGATCAATTCTACATCGGTAAACATAAATCGAGCGATTATGATAATAAGTATTTGAAACAAAAAATAACATTTGCCAGTGATATTATTTTTGCACGGTGGGCGAAATGCTTTTTGGTTCATCCTTAAATTGAGGTTTACGAAATTGTAATTTTTTGCTTGAAAAGGTCAATTAATTTTGTTTTTGTCCTGAATATTTAGAAACGAGTGGAGGGGGCTGAATGTGTGGCACCTGGAGAAAGCGATCGATAAGAAGCCGAGGCGAAACCGCCATCTTGGATTTTTCCATTCTTTTATTTCCGGTTTACGTGGAGCGTCGCCTGAGGGCGCCCCAATCCGGTGAGTGGCTTTCGCTTTCGTCACTTCCGTTTCGCTTCTTGTTTGAGTTTCAATCAATGGCGCGATTCTGCTTCGATTCTCTACTGATATCAATATATATATATATGGTTTTTGAGACTGCTGATATCAGTATGCGTAGTGATATCAGTATTATAGTGGTTTTTGGGACTACTGATATCAGTATTATAGTGGTTTTTTGGGACTACTGATATCAGTATTATAAATGGTTTTTGAGACTACTGATATGAGAATTATAGTGGATTTTGGGGCTACATATTTCAGTATCCTTAGTGATATCAGTATTATTATTATTATTATTATTATATCAGTAATATAGTGGAATTTTTGGGACTACTGATATCAGTATGCTTAATAATTATTTTTGGGACTTATGAAATCAGTATTAAAGTGGTCTTTGGGACTACTAATATCAGTATTATAGTGTGTTTTACGGACTACTGATATCAGTATTATAATGGTCTTTGGGACTACTGATATTGGTATGCTTAGTGATATCAGTATTGTAGTGCGTTTTGGGGACAACTGATATCAGTATCGTATAAGAGTCTTGAAATTTTTGCAAGAGATTACCACATGACGTTTCACTCACTGCTAGTAGGGTACTGAGTTGAATCGAATTGAATTCAATTTTAAATCGATTTCGTTGATTTCGAAATTCGCACACCAGAGTGCGGCACTTTCTCCGGAAGAGCGTCGATCGTTCCAATCGGGGGTATTTCCGGTGCTTCTTCGCGCAGAATGGCGCTTGCTTCGGATTGGATTGAGCCGCGCCCGCCGCATTCGAATGCAGAGGAAGCTCGGTTATCCGAGATGGCTCGGATAACGGAATTCCTAGCGTAATCAAAAGTATAGTTTAAAAAAAAATATGCAACTACAGTATAAAACATTTGCGTTTCATTATACAGGGGAAGCTCTGTTATCCGAGGTGGCTAGGATAACGGAACCGGTGACCGTAAGGAACCATCTTCGGCATATTTTTTGCATTATTTTTTTTTTAAGTTTAAAACTGCCTAACAATTTGCATGGAAATCTTTGTAATCGTTTCTTAAAGGAATTGCATATTTTGAAATAATCCTAAAATAAAACTTCCTAAAAAAAATAGTCCTAAATTTCAAATCTTGGAAATTGTTTTGCCTCACCGGATCAGAATTTCGTCACGCGATCCCAGAATTCACCGCGGGGTCGATTTTCCGAACCGCCTTTTCCCCCACTGTGACGTCACTTCCGCCGCAATGGCGGCGCGTCCACGTGACCGTGGGCCACGCCCCCTCAGCGCTGTGATAACGCCCCTAGGGAACTTCCTCGCGGCCTAGGGTGTATTAAATCGCGTCCTTGAAATTTAGAAAGTAATTTAGGTTTGTTTCTCTAAAATTCCTCTTCCTTTTAAAAACAAATCACACTAATGATGATAGTGATGCATTTTTAACCCAACTGCGAACATGAGTTCCGTAATCATCGCAATGTGTATTTTAATTGAGAATCAAATTCAGAAATTCGGAAGAAAAAAAAAAGAAAATAGGTTTAAATTTCTGTTAGCTCGAATTTTCATAAAAGTTGGTTTTTGAATGTGAGGTTCTACTTTTTTTAAATGAAATTTATCTTCACGGTATCTTTGAAAAGACACACGGCTTACATTTTATAACAGTTAAATTACGTTTAAAGACAAAATTTCGGCAATTTTTTTGGGGGTAGTTTTTGGACATCATTTGTGATAAAAGGTTATCTGCGTGTGATTTCTTTATTTCTGGATTGTAAGAAAAAAAATCACGAAAAAACTTTTAATTACGAATCACGACTTTTAAGGGATATTCGGCAAGATTTAGAAAAAAATATTCTCATTCGTAAATGAAAATTTAATTTGGTTTTATGACGGAAAGTTCAACATTCAGTGCAAAAAAACAGACAAAAAATCAGGAATGATTTTGGGTTGAGATGAGAATTGAAACAAAGTACGAAGGGAATTTGAATAATTTCGAGTATTAAAAAAAATTACTTTTGTTAATTAGGAGCATCACTTTAAACAAAAATAAATGAAAACACCAATTTTGTTCGATGGCTTTCGCTTGCGTTCTACCTGAAACCTTCCTTATGTATTAATTTAATCTAAAAAGCTCTGAATTGTTTCCCCACACTTCAATTATTTAAATATTCAAAGAATATTTACAGATGAATCTCAACTCGTTACGAAGCAAAGACTTCGTTGATTTCGGCAAAGCTGCAAACACTTTTTTTAAAGAAAAATTCGAGTTAGAAAATCTACTCGATGTTTGAAAACAAATTTCGTTTCAAAGTTGTTGGGGGTTTTTTTTTATTTTTTGTTTGCAATTTGAAAACTTTTCCGCGAATCTCAGCCATGGGTGATGAAATTGGCTCTGATAGGGGAAACGTTCGTGGGATTTGGGGGAATCGCGGCCGAGCCATCTGGCAGCAGTGGGGGGAAAATCGACTCCATTATTTTTTTCGTCCATAAATCCTTTAAATGTTCAGATAATAATAATAATCGTTCGTTCAGATTTTATGCCGAATAATCGACTGATTCCCAATCTTATATGTTACGTACATGAACATCCAATAACACTTGAAAAATCCATCCGTGTTTCTCATTTTGTGGGCACTTTTAAAATCTTAATTATTATTAAATTAAATAGTGCGAAATCAACGCAGTTGTTAAGAAAACCCCGAAAACATCAGAAAACCCAAGTAAACACTTCCAGATTACAATACAACGATAAGATAATGTGAATAATTACGACGAACACGTCTGGGAACCTACGGTATTATGAATTGATTTTAGCCCTATATGTAATTTCAATCCGAAAGAGAATGGAACGGAATCTAGGTTAGATTAGTTAATTTAGTTAGACATCGACCCTTCGTTTACTTCTCATCTTCGACTTAAATCATCGATCGAAAATATATATTTTTTTAAAAATCGAGTCCACGGACGAAGACAGGAAAAGTCAGGGAAAGTCATGGAAATCCCCGCTTGAATATGAATATTTTCGCAAATCTTACTGATAAAGATACGTAGTTTGTCAGTAATAAATATTCCCTTCCGATGTCTTTTTTGTTTTTTTGTTTTGCTTTTGTTTTTATGTGCTACGGAATGCATTTTTCGGAAGAGTCAGCGTGTCGCACCACGCTTTTCCCCAAACTAGACATTTTTTTTACTTTGGTTTTGGCTTTTATATAAAAAAAATTTACTAGAAATACGGAAACAATTCCATGGGCTAAAACACTCCCCGTTTTTCCCCCAAACCTTTTGACATTTTTTTGTTTTTTTCGTTTGTTTTGTTTTTAAAAAATTACTAGAAATATGCAAACATCTGGAAATATTAAAGAGCGCACTAAGTTAGAACCATCGCTTAACTTTTATATATACATGTATATCAACCTTCGCTTAACTTATATATTAATATCAATATTGTTTTTAAAAAATTACTAGAAATTTTAAAACATATGGAAAGTTATCAATAAATGAATAAAATATCACCTGGGTAATTAACAATAACAAGTTCACTTCAACATGGAGGCAAATCACCGGTGATTTGGGCTTAGTGAGGGTCGAGACTAAGTGTTGACTCGTCTCCGAGACTGGACCCCCACCGGAAGCGGCCTCCCCGGAAGCGCGCGGGGCGTGGCGCCCGCTTCCGGTCCCGCCCTCCCCCAAGATGGCGGCCGACGACGCCACGCCCCATAGCCCCGTTTCCAGGCGAGAGCGCTCGATCTAGGAGGCGTGTCTTCGCCACAGGCCCCGCCCCGCCCCCGTCACGTGCTCTGGCGCGCGTTGGTTGGTCTGTTCGCATTGCGTTCCACTCATTCGAACGGCAGTGGCGCCTGGTGTGTGGTGTGTGTGCGCCAGGAAATCCCTACGCTTTCTCTACACGTGATTCTAGACCATCTAGAATTTAACAACAACAACCAAAAAAAAAAAAAAAACTTGGTTTGGTCGCATCCATTTCCGGTCGGTTTCTTCGTTCGTCGTCGGCGTGAGTATTTCATTTTTAGACCCAGTAATTCAGTATTTCCGCCATTTCCCCTCCCCCACCCTTTTTATATTCGAAAAGCCAACCCCAGAAGAGGAGGAGGAGGGCATCAGAAGCCCAGACATGGTGGCCGCCATATTTTAATTTCCCCAAAACATAAATTATTTACAACCCATGTAAGCTTCTGGTGTCCTCGTAATTATTGGCAAGTAATTTATTTTAAGAGTTACAAGAGACCCAGAGATACGTCTACAGTGTCAAGTGTCAAACTACCCATTATGAAATCAATAATAATGACCAAAGTGAGAAGAAGAAGAAGAAGAAGAAACAATGGTCAAATATTTTTTTAAAGAAAAATATGGAGGATTTTCAGGAACCCCCTTGGGCCATTGAAAGTCCTGGAAGAGTCATTGAACTGGGAATCCGTCATTGGACGATGACGGGAACCGTGGAGAATGGACGTGGTGTCTTCGAGGCAATGTCGTTAGGCTTAGCTTGAGAGGAAAAAATCTCGACATCAAACTCTCAGAACTGTGTCCAAATATGCATGTTTGGGTTCAATGTGTGCCTGCTGATAACTCGTTGGAAGCGGAAATGACGAATGCATTCGGCTGTGCAAGCATTATCAGAAGCGATGAACAGACCCTGCACGATCATTAATAATGTCAGTATATTTTTTGGGAATGACTTCACTACTCTCCTATGACTGACGCGTAGTCGCCTCTCGGATAAAAACTCATTGAAAAGTCCCAGATTTAACTGGAAATTCTGATATCTGATATTAGTATTATTATTATATCATAATCTCATTGAAAAAACACGACCATTCCAATCCCAGTCACCTAAGATTAAAGATGACAGATAGGCGACGTTACCATACAGCACTGCAGGCCGTGTCAATTCATCGAACGTCCTAACGCGGGTTAGGTCAACTTTCAAGGTCATCGGTGCGAGTTCCCCCACCTCCCACAGTGGGAAGCCACCAGTGGAGGTCGGAGACGAAAAACTGAAGAGACGTCTTTAGTGATCGTTTTACACCGACGGACGCCATGTTGTTGTCCGCTCTGCAACAAGTGTCCATTGCCTTCGGTCCTAGGAGGGTGCACCCACTGGTTCTTATCAACCAGACACCCCTACCTTCCCCCCCCTTCCTCGAGTCCAATGGACCCTTCCGGTACTCCCCATCGGCCGTGATCAGACCTGATCACCGAAGCCGAATTCGAATGTAGCGAAATTCGGATGGCTGATCACTTGATGGTACCATGTGCCATCAGTGATCAATGATTGTTGAGGGGTTAAACGTGGTTAAAAATTGATACCCAATAAAAAATTTGGATGAGGGGGGGGGGGGGGGGGTGAAGCCTTTGTTTATGCTCGATCAGTCCTTCCTGGGGCCGCGCGTCTCTTTGCGTCCAGGCGTGACCAGTCGCGCGTCGTTCCATTTGCGTTCGATCCGGTCAAAACCGGTTCTTCGAACGTCGGCCATTAGCATCCGTTTCCTTCCCCGCGGACCAGGAGAAACCAACCGATGAAAAAATACCGAAAAAAATACGACGGTTGTGCTGCCAAACTTATCACTTATTCGTGGTTCTCACCCCCCCATGTTTTTTTTTTTTGTGTGTGGTCATTGTCGAAACTGTTGAAGACCCTGGACTTTTAAGGGCACGGCGGCCATCTTGGGTTATGGTCTTTTTTTATTATTACATCGGTAATGGCAGGGTTCGTGCGGATCTGACAAGCCAGGGAAAAGAAAACATGGGCTAGGGAAAGTCAGGGAAGACAATAAATGGGTCAGGGAAGACAAAAACACATCGGTCAGGGAAGAGAAAAAATGGGTCAGGGAAGTCAAAAACACATTGGTCAGGGAAGAGAAAAAATGGGTCAGGGAAGAGAAAAAATAGGTCAGGGAAGACAAAAAACATTAGTCATGGAAGTCAAAAACACATTGGTCAGCGAAGACAATAAATGGGTCAGGGAAAGTCAGGGAAGACAATAAATGGGCCAGGGAAGCGAAAAAATTGTCAGAGAAAGTCAGGGAAGAGAAAAATGGTCAGAGAAAGTCAGGGAATAGAAAAATGGTCAGGGAAAGTCAGGGAAGACAAAGTGGTAAGGAAAAAGAAAAATGGTCAGGGAAAACAAAAAGTGGTCAGGGAGCAGAAAAAATGATCAGGGAAAGTCAAGGAAGAGAGAAAAATGATCAGGGAAAGTCAAGGAAGAGAGAAATGGTCAGGGAAAGTCAAGGAAAAGAAAAATGGTCAGGGAAAGTTAAGGAAGAAAGAAATGGTCAGGGAAAGTCAAGGAAGAGAGAAAAATGGTCAGGGAAAGTCAGTAAAGACAATAAATTGGCCCAGGGAAAGTCAGGGAAGACAAAAAGTGGTAAGGGAAGAGAAAAATGGTCAGGGAAACTCAAGGAAGAGAAAAAATGGGTCAGGGAAAATCGGGGAAGATAATTTTTAAACGTTTGCATGAACCCTGTAATGCGTCTCAAGGACCCCTCGATGTGGAAAGGGGCCGCTCGTTCCACCCCGTGTCGGGCAATCCAAGATGGCCGACGCTAGAATCCGTTGGTGGTCGTTGATTGTCGATGTGACCTAGGGATTCCCCTTATCGATTGTTCCTCGCTTTCGTACCTTATCGACTATCGAGTCTGGACATCGCCATCGCCCCTGGAGGAAGTAGTCGATGGACAAACTCTTGCTTGCTTTCGTTGATTCAACCTTATTATTTGTTTGTCCGGGTCAGTATCAGTATGCCATTCTCTGCTAATATCGGTATTATTCTATATCAATATCACTATATTTAAATACATATAGGCCTACAGTGTACACGCACACTGTATACTGGATTTTTACGACTTCTAATATCAGTATGCTTAGTGATATCACTACGTTTTTTGAAATTAATATCATTATGTTAATTTATACAGATCATCTACCGTACTGATTGTACCGTTCTTTCCACCATGTCTACTAATATCTGTATGAATTCATACGGATATCAGTGCGATTCCATGCCGATATCACTACATAGGCCTATAATGCGGTTTTTCCCACAATTCCTAGCTGCAATAGGCTATTTCTTAATCGTCCCAAGTGATCTGTGTGCCCCAATAGCCGTAAAACGAAGTCCTTATAAGTTGCCGTTGGAATCCCCCCCCCCCCCTTTTTTATTTATTTATTTATTTTTTGTGGTAAATAATTGGGTTCGCCCTGACATTCTTGAGTCGTGCAGGGTATATGAGTGTTGTTTTGTAACCTTTATATTCCTTTTCCTATATATGGAATAAATTATTATTATTATTATTAATATTAAACGAGGGTCTCTCACCGATTTAAGATCAATCTGGATGAAAAAGAGATGGTATGCGGGACAGATATCGTTATTCCACGTTTTTAACGAAACGTTAAAAACCGCCATTTTCAAACGGTCGGAGATAGGGATAGAAACAAAAATAATAATAATAATGATAACGATAATAGTAATAGTACTAATAATGATGATGATGATGATGATGATGAAAAAAAATATCGGTTAGTCTCTCCTGGTGCTGGAAACTCATTTCCCCCAGCCCCCGCCGATGTCGCTTTTTCGGCCGAGGTCACCATATAAAGGCCTAGCCTCGCACGCACACGCCGCCGATCGAGGCGACGCTGGCGGACGAATTGCCAAGGAGGAAAATAGCCTCGCATGGCGTATTTGTTGGGGATATTTAGGGAACGTAAATGAATTAAATAACCACCCTTCGTCCACCTTTGTGACCAACAGCCCAACCTCTCTACCCTTTAAATAATAGGTAACCATTTCAAATTTATCTTTTAACTCCTTCCACCCCCTCCATCACCATTTAAAATTATTAATTTAATCAAAACCAAAACAAAAAACATCATCTTCCCACACGAGACAGCCATTTTTGATATCTTCCGATCACAAATAGTCATGATTTTCCCTGGAGAAAAGATCAGTAGGCCTATGTGATCCTCTACTAATATCAGTATGATCATTCCGTAGTGATATCACTATCTAGCCTACAAATATTACATACCTTAAGTTAACCTCTGCCGATAACCGGAGGTTAACCTTTTGGGGTTTGCTTAACTTTTGTTGGTGCAACCGGCCCTTAAATGCAGACGTCGTCCTGTTAAAAAGAATTGTATTATTGTATTAAAAACAAACGTAAATGAGGAATACAATAATGCATCCTAAGGGGGCGGTTGCACCATTGTAAGTTAAACGAAACGTTAATTATCCTGGGGGGTACATATAACCACGAGTTAACCTAAGGGTTAGTAGGTTTACGTGGTGCCGTTTCATAATAGGGAATTTTTAACCCAGGGCATGGTAAACATGGGGTAGCCTGTTGCAGCTATAGGAATTGTGGGAAAATGTCATTAAATTACAAACCTTTTGTTAACCCCATGGCAAACTGCTAACTTGCTGTGGTGCAATGCTTTTCCTTAGTTAACCGGAAGTTTACCTTTGGGGTTTGCTTAACTTTTGTTCGGTGCAACCGGCCCTAAGAAAATTTAAAAAAACAATTAGAAACTTTAATTTGTTCCCAAATTGATCCACTGCTTTGCCCTCGAATGGATGAGGGGTTTGAAAACTTTTGAGTTTTTCATTTTATTTAATTACCATGCAGATGAACTATCATTAATTAAGAGTAACATGCTAAATGCGACACTTATTTTTCAGCACGGAGAAGGTTTTGATTATTCTAATCAGTCGTGAACCTGTACTTTCGCAAAATTATGCCACTTAGGCCTATTTTTAATTCATCATTTATGATCTAAGTTTTCCACCAATTTTTCCCTTTGGATTGGCCATCCATCATTGTGCGCATTTCTACGCTGTTTCTAATGCTAAACAAGCAAACTCTCTAACTAGGACACTTTTGGTATGCACCATAGATGTCCAATGTAGAGAGGTTGCGCTGTACCATGGACGCATATAAGAATACCAGGAAACACAGCCAAATAGTTGAATTAAACTTTATGTGGTGTTATTTTTACCGAAATAATATTTTAAATCATTAGCAAAACTGCTGCATGCCATCTTTATGATAAAGGTGCGGATATACAGATGGACGCATTGTTATGAAAATGAAGTTATACAAAACTTTAAAGTCCTTGATCATTTGGGTGATCGCTCTCCTCTCGCTGCTATTTACCAATTATATTCAGATATTCAAAATATTCAGCAAATATTTTTAAGAGTGTCAAAAAAGTTATTTAAAGTGTCAAAAAAGTTATTCAAAGAGTGTCAAGAAATATTTTTAAGAGGGTCAAAAATATTTCTCAAGTGTGAAGGAGTGAAAGAGCGAAAACCACACCAGACTACAAGCTTAAAAGGTGTTCCTTTAAAAAGTGTTTCATCCATTAAATACTTGGGAATCACCATCACGGACGATGCACGCTGGGATGATACCACACATCAGTAAAATTACTGGTGTGGCAAACCAACGCCTTAGATTTGCACGATGAATTTTTTCGAAATAGTCCTCCAAAAGTTAAAGAAACTGGATATTTGTCATTTAGTCCGACCTCTAGCCGGAGTACTGGTGCCCAATTTGGAATTCATATAGGGATGGTCGGAAGCAGGAGTTAGAAATGGTGCTGGATTTGTAACTGGTAAATAGCAGCGAGAGGAGAGCGATCACCCAAATTATCAAATGATCAAGGATCTACAATAGGAGACCTTGCCATCAAGACGGAAGGCTCAAAGCATGGGGCCTCTTTCAAAAATTTACCTTATCAGGTAATTGTAATTTGGTGGAGGGAATCTTTAAACGTAACCACTGAGGTGGTAGAAACCGTCATTCCAACCAGCTTATAGAACTCCGAGAGCACATTCGGATCCGTACTACTGGTCGTTTTTCTTGCGTGCCATTAGACGATGGAATGCTCTTCCAAAAGGACCTTTGTGCCCTTAATTTTGTTCCAATGCATGGACTACCTGATTACATTGACCGACTTTGTCCAGTCTGTATAAGAGGTGGTCAATATAGCCAGGTTCCACCGTACCTTTACTGTCCGTTTATCTATTTCAGCCCAACCCTCGGTAATTTAACTGTGGTGAAACCTGCCAAATTGACCACCTTGCTATGCAGACCACCTGACGTTGGCAATGCTCTTCCAAAGGACCTTTGTGCCTTAAGCTGTGCGAAATTCAATTTTACAATTAAGGCACGAAAATTTTGACCCTGAATTTGACAAATTTTTATTCCAAATTTTTTTTGTGAAAATTTTGTGTCGCGTGCTTCCATAAACTCGTGATTATTTTTATTTTGTACTAAAAAAAGGGGTCTGAATTCTTCTAGAAAGTAGCCAAAAAAATGACTACTTCGAACAATTGATAAACTTTTCACCAGTTTTATTTATTTTAAAAAAAAAATGTATATTTATACATAAACTTGATAAATGATTTTTTTTTATTTATTTGTATAAATAAACGGGACGTTTCCCAATTTATTTACCAGAAAGGTCTGAATTAACGAGCTAAACGTATTTATTTAGTAACGTTTTTAGATTTAAAATACGATAGGAAAAAACTGGTTTACTTAAAACATTTGTCGAATTTTTTTTCGAAAATTAAATACTCTGAAAACGGAGCCTGACGAAAGCTGGACTCCTAATTATGTTTATTTATGAAAAAAATACTTAAATGAAATTGATAAATCTGTGGGTAAACACGTGGCTGTGTATGTATTTTTTTTCTTGTTTTTTTTTTAAATAAATAAACGGCACATTTCCAATTTATTATCAAAATTGGGTGGGTATTGATATTAATATGGAAAATAATGGATGATTAATAATGTAAATACCCGTAATTTTAAATTTCTTCGGCAATTGGGCCATTCGAAAGTGATTCCGATATCTAAGTTCTCCGTATATATTCATCTGAAAATAAATTTTAAAACAAGATGCAATTACGAGCTTGAGACAATAAGATTAATCCTTAATTAAAAAATACTTTAATTCTGACTTTAATCTAATTTTTTACGATAAAATCAAACACAT